>BMAW01045022.1:193779-205842 GCA_019974015.1 Nephila pilipes
GTGGTGGTAAAGTGGTTAGCATATTTGACATCATCATTTCCCTCACTTTGAAACCTCTGTCACTGTATTGAGATCACACACTGAAGTAGATTCAGAATTCTAGACTCTTTGATTTTTTGGTCGTCCGGATCCAACATCCCCAACTATTCTTGTTTTCGTTAATATGTCCAGAAGTCTGTTTTGCAGCTTCATTCGTTCTTCTTAATCACTAACAACGTTCCTTCGTACATGAGTTGTACGAAATCTGTATGAACTACCTATGCTGAGTGAGCTGGTTTATACGCATTCCGACGTGGCAGGTGTTTCTCACATGAAAACGTCAACTGAAATGATTTGCATAAAAACAAGGCTTCGCCTCCCCAAGTTACTTCGAACACCAATATTTATTCACATCTTTTCGCCTTTTACGAATCATGCTTAATTTTTGAATGCCAATGTATTATTCTTGTTATTTTATTGTATCTTAAAGTATGCTTAAATTTCATAAAAATATAAAACTCATAAGCATATGATACTTACATTTTTCCCAGGACATCTATTTTTGTGATTTTATATTTTTTCCAGGATTTTATTATTTTTAGGACAATATTCTTTTACGTAGAAGTAATCGTTTTAAGTTTTTTTAGTGTTGATTTTTGTCTATATTCATTTGGAATGTGTTTATGGTATTTGTTTTATTTATTTTTTTTTTGTTATTTTCATAATTCGTAAAATTTTCACGCATTCCTTTCTATTTATTTGTTGACACTGTTAACCTTTACGTATACACTCTTAGTCCCTATCTCTATTCAAAATTTTCATTTTTGATATTGAAAATCAAAAATGACATTTTTCAATTTTGATTTCATTTGATTTTGAAAATCATGGTGATTTCTAAAATCACTTCAGGTTAAGAGGGAACTTGATAGATTGTCTTAATTAATTTTAATTCAAGGTTCTAGATTAACCAATGATTGATTGAAGTTTATTTAAACGCTACTTCACCGAAATGTTACAGAATTTAGAATAATAAGTTAATAACGAGTTGGGTCTTCTTTGGCCTTGACAATGGCTGTCAAGTCACAGATGAAGAGGCAGAGACCTCTGACAGACGAGGCACAGACCTCTGACAGACGAGGCACAGATTCAACAAGTTTGAGGAAGCGTTCCACAGGAATGGCTTACCAACTAGAGCTGTCCATTATTCAGTAAGGGTCGCTGGTGATGAGTGATCGGCTTTCACGCCTTTTCCCAAAACATCACAAAGGTACTCAACAGGATTTAAGTTTGGGGCTCTAGGTAGCCAATTTATGACATATAAGTTAGAGGAATGTTCATCCAACCAGGCAGTGCGATGTGCAGTTTTTTTGCTGGAGTACTCCATTTCTGTAGGGATGATAGTACAATATAAATGAAAGGAGTTAATCAACCTGCAACGCTACGTATCGAATCACATTGACGGAGGTTGGTACGAGTACCTAAGATCCCAAAATCTGTCAAAAGAAAACACTCCAGAACATGATTGAGCCACCATGACCTTGTATAGTCCCAACCTAGCATGCGGGGTCCATGGCTTCCGGAATATGATATCATATTCTCAGCCTCTCATCGGCGTGAAGTAGTCGGAATCGATACTCATCATTCCATGCTACTCGTTTCTAGTCTTCTAGAGTCCATTCTCTGTGTTATTTTTCTCATGATGCCCAAAAGCGTGCATTCAGCTATAGTACTTTCGTGGATTTACGGCTTCTGAAACCCATATGGTGAAGCGACTCTTACTGACTGCCCGAATGACGTCCCGATTGAGCTGGGTAGTAATTGGAGCTAATGTTAGGCTTCGCTGGCCACGTGCAGTGCGGATGAACTGTCTCACATCACGCTTGTCCAAGGCTAATTGTCCTTTGCATTTTGCCTGATTGCTAAGTTCCCCCCCCCCCATCATTCTGCGTATTCTCAATATACTATTGATACTGTCGACCTTGAAAATTTTAGTTCTCTGACGATTTCGGAAATTGAATGGCCCATGTGTTGAGCGCCTACTATTTGTCAACGATCGAAGGTGTCTAAATCAGTAGCCATACTGGCAGTTGAAAAGACGGATTAGCAACAACCGCACAACTATCTTTTTTCGCAGTTTCTACAGAGCGTTCACGTGAGCATAAAGGCGCAACGCTATAATAAGGCATAGCACCGTCTATCTCTAATTCAGTGTCACTTCAGTATATTTCAAAGCTGACGTTCCTCTTTTGGCTAGGAACAGCAAACTTTGTCCCATTTGGGTCTAAATTTATGTGTTTGTTTTTGTTATGTTATTTACTAAATCGTGCTTTCTTCGGAAGTAAATTTTCTGAAAAAAAAGTACTATTTTGCTCTGATTTGGACATGGGGTCTGATTAAACATATTTTGTGTAAACGTGCTGGGTTAAGAATTTTTTTTTTTTTTTTTTTTTCCAATTTACCGTGTGGAAAACGGATATGTTGTCTTTCACTGGATTTTACTAGGAATTTTATTTTAAAAAAATAATTGTGCTTGCTAATCATTCTGTGTGTTAAAATCTTATATTTATCTTTTAAAATTCACTATAACCTTTATTTTATTATTATTTTTTATTGTTCTTAAACTCTACATCATTCGAATAAAAATAGCATTGTAGTGATATTATATTCTTAAACATTATTATTTAAGAATGTTAAATGTTATATTAAATATATTCAGTTACTTTATTTAATGTATCATTCTTCCTTATTATTTGTTTTGATTCATTATTAGAGTTGCCAAATTTTCTACTCAAAGTTACATTTAATTTTTTAATAAGTTTATTATACAGTTAAAAAAATTTAGTAATTAGGTGTGTTACAATTTATAATTAATTACAGCTTTATTCAACAACGTCAATAATAAACTACAATTCCTTTTCTTTTTGAAAAATTGAAAGATTTTTTTTTTATTAATTAATACTCTTAAAATCTATAATAAAAAAATGCTTTGAAATTTTTGTGCTGATTATTACTATCTGATGAAGTAACATTCGTTATTTCTTCCTAATAAAGCTGTTGCTCTTCGTGAAATCGGTTGTCGATGTATTAAAGACTTTTTTGTGGTTTTCTCAAAATATGAGTATTCTGGTTGGTTCCTATTTTAGTGTACTGCTTCGTGACCAAAATTTTTTGGTGATAAACTTCCAAACTGATAACCTTCCTCATTCTTCTGGTTACTTTTCTTCTGCAACCCCCAAATTTAGCGATACATTGGCGTGAGTTTTGAAAATCACGCTAAAACAGGATTTTATCAAGCATTCTTGGTGGAAGTTGGCGTGGTGTGGAAGTTAGGAGAGGGGGTACAAGTTCAGGTGTCGTCCTTGTCACTTCACCAAGGTTCAAAATTACGAGGTCCGTCGCCAATAACCCATATTGCTCCAAGTGTGACGTTAATAAAACCAAAGAAACAAGCATTCTTTAGCGATAGTAATAGAACCTCTCTCGAAAATATTTTTTCACAGTTTATTCTTACAATTATTTACTTCTAACGGAACTAATTAATTATTTTTTCCTTATAGTGGATATTTTTTAACGTTACATTGTCAAATTTTTGGGACATTTTTTTCCCTTCAGTTTATCAGTAATGAATTTTAGTCCTTAAGTGTTAAACTCTTATTCGTATTGTATTGTACAATTTTTTTCTTGACATTGTATTCAGTTTCTATTTCAGTTTAATACGTACAAGAGTATTGTGCGGTTGTTTTGATTCCTAAGCTATACATTTTTTTAAACTTCAATTAATGTTGTAATTTCTTTTTTAGCTTAAGGCTGCCTGAAATATCTTATTTATTACGTGATTCTGTTCACTTATATATGATAGTTTTTATGCACTGTACCGTTCTTCATTCTTAGTTATGGTTGTAGCATTATTGATGCTCGAATAATTTTTTTTTTTTTTTTTATATAATTTTTTTTCAATAGAACTGTTGCTTTTTTTAAAATCATTTGTCGACATCATTTGTTTCAAAGCTAATTTTGTCGTGGTTTTTTTAATGCAAGAAATTGTTCTAAAAAATATTATGTAGATTAATATGCTTTTAGAAATGCTTAATATTTTTACACAAATGTATTATTCCGTAATTTTTTTTTCAAATCCTTAAAAGAAAGCTCTTTGCTTACATATTATTGATAGATATTAATTACATATGTTATTAAAGCATTATTATTCATCAAAAGTAGTTTAAGCTTGTAAGCTGGATTGTTTAACTTTTAAATTCGCCTTTTCTTATAGGTGGGATCCATAATGCTAGCATTATAAATTTAAATTTTATGTTCTATAACGGAAGAAAATCTGGCAATACTTATGCATCAAAACAAAAGATAAAAATTATATTTTCTGTACAACTTAATACAATATTTTGTAATTAGTTTATGCTGCATTAAAATATCAATAATTATTAATATACAAATTATAACTTTTTTGATAATTTATTTATATTAAATCATGAACCCTTTAAAAAAATTTCTGTGGTTAATTAAGCGCAAGGTTTCCCGCAATGACTATCAGGGAATCGACGCATGACTCTTTGTAAAGAGAGAATTCTTATGCATTTTATTATTATGTGACAGAAGGACACAAAATTCATAAGATTGCTTCTATAACAGATGTTACAATAGATGAACGTAACAAAATATTGAGAAAAAAAGAGTGCCTACTTTAAGCGCTTGATAATCAGTCATCTAAGTTCAAAATGTAGAGTTTTTGCAAAACGCATTATTTGTAAAAGTTAACTTTTTATAGAGATGTGCGCCAAAACAAAAACTGAAGAGAACTCCTGTCTAAAAAAAAATCATGCTGAAGTAATTGGTACAGTCTCAGTTTGGTCAAATTATTCAGCTGCGTTTTCAAAAACTTTAGTTCCACCCAGTATTATAGGAAATAAGAGTTACCCAACGAAAGTATTATGTGGTTCTGGCTCTCAAAGAATTTATATAGTCATTACGTTTGCAATGAAATTAAAATTGAAATAATATAAGATACTAATTTTGTGTCATGAATTTCTCGAAACAAAAAAAAATAACCCACTTCACCTTACAACACATGATGCACACAATGGAAAATTTAATAGAATACATTCCGATAATCTTATATAAAATCAACATGATTGATTTGAATCGAATTTTTAGCAGCATACCAAAGCAAATTGACAAGAAATTAGAGCCATCCTTTTAGGATAAAGGGTATTGAAAAGAATTTTTTCCAATCACGAGAATCAGAACTCTTGAGATGTTCTAATCTGAATGGGAAGGGGGGAGGCAGATGCGCGGACACAATTTACAGCATTGGTTGTAGTTAATAATGCTGATTAAGATTAGTTGGCAGTAAAAACTACATTACGCTGAACTCTTATCGGGTCATATCGAGAGGCTTCCATCTGTTCTAGCTTGATTGTCACAATGATATCTCAAATGTTTGGAAATTGGAGAATATGAGTACATTAGATCCTGCGAATAACACTAAAAGATGTCAAAAAGATCAGCAAATCATTAATTTATAAACATTGTTACTGGTCATTATGTAGTACGATTCCCGTAGATTCATGATTTCCCATATCAACAACAAGCAAGCAGGATGCAATTTCAGTTACCTTCTCTAAGGCTTTATATTTATTCCCGATGCTAAGAACTCTGATGGAAATCTGTTCTTTTCAAGATCAATAAGAGAGATGCACCTATAAATATTATATTCCTCTCTGAGAGACAGAGGAAGGATAATTAGTCACCAAATAACTATTGGCAGCTGGAGATGCATGGAGACCTCGAGCTAAGTATTCCGAATTAGCTGAAATGTTAATTGTCTAATTTGCTATTAAATAACAGAATTGAATTCTCTTAATACAAAAAATATGGGACATTCTCCTCTGGTGCGAAACTCATTTTTCTTGAAAACATCTTTAAATCCATGGTGCTGCAAAAAGTCTATTTCCAAAATACAGGGGTCAATAATAACTGCTACATTTGTCCGATGTTTGAAAACATTGAGTCTACATTTAAAAACTGCATGTAGTTTTCTTTATATTTTCTCTAGTCTCAGTTTTTAATTCAATAAAGAGAGTAGGACATATCATTAATTCTTTCAGTCGTCCTGACTATAATTACTGTTGTATTAAATACATAAATTCAATTTTAATAAAATTTAATTAATCTAATTATTATAAAATACAATAATTTAATTGTTATAAATCAATTAATGATTGCATATTTTACACAAGTTCTAAGTGTAATGCAAAGTACACATTCAAAAAATATGATTAAGAGAAAGAAAATACCGAAAAAAATCCAAATTCTGGTATTGAAAATGAAACGCAATAAAAACTCATAAATAAAAAAATGTAGCATTTAATAAAAACAATTGGTCAAATCTTTAATCTTCCGAGCTTGGCATAAAATTTGCAGTACCATTTGCAATAATTTTGTGAGATGATGATTGTTCAATTGTGAAAAGAATTTTGGATTTCACAAACTTCATTGTATACATATATTCACAGCGATATGTTGTGCCTAACATTGAAATTAGACAACGAGCAGCTTCCTTTAAGTGTGGATATTTTAATTCTTTACTTGAGTTCCCAAAATTCAGCTAAATAAGTAGATTTGTGTTACATTTGCAATTCCTTATCATTTTTCATTTCTTATAGGTACAATTTTTTAACAGGTTTTTCAACAAGTTTCAAAAATTAGAAATCCATCTTTAAATGATGCGAATATGACAAATAACATGACAAATAACATCACAAAATATGCAAATACGATTTAAAACTCCTCAAGTCTAAAAACTTATATTTCAAATCTACTTGAAATTCTAATTTTTATTTTTTTGTTGTTCTTATAATCTTTCTTCTTTGATAGTAATTATATTTGCTTTTACTGGTGGGAAATGTCCTCTAGATGGACAAGTCCGTAGGTGGCGCAAACAAAGTAAATTCAAATAAATTGTATTGGATTTATTTATAACCATTATAAAAATAGCAAAATATTTTAGCATAAAAAATGAACAAAACACAAGTTCTATATAACAAAATGCTAATTCTTAGTGAATTTAATGAAATTCAGAGAAAAACGCCTTGAAATAGTTTAAAGAACAACAGATTTTAATATCTATTGGGAGCTGGGAACCGCACTTATACCCCCCCCCCCAATGTATATGTATACATATATACATATATATTCTTTCTTAAGAAAAACAGTGATTAAATCTATTAAATGCATGCAGCTAATGTAAGGTATGTTTCCTTATTCCGAATGCTTTGATTTGAATACGTGTTAAATAAACTATGTATTTGATCAATTGAATCAACATTTGTACTATTTCACTTGAAAGATTTATAAATGTCACACGGCACCGCATATGTTTAAATAACGATGCTTTTACACGGTCCTCTGGATAGAATTTCAAAACGTTTAATATTCGTTACAAAAAGCTCAAATTATTTTTAGAAAGTAAAGAATTGAATATTTCCAATTAATTCATTAAATTAATAAACATTATTCCTTCAAAAAGTTAGAACTAACTACAAGTGATTACACGAAAATAATCTTATGCGGAATGGAGGAAGAAGACACTAATTTTCTGGGAGTTTTTTTCAGAAGTCTAAAAAATACATTACGACGTATCAAAACAAGATAATTATTTACGTGATTTATATTATAGTTATTTTAGTATTCTGGTCTCTTTTCTACCTATTTGAGTTTGAATTTCTCTTTCACAGAATTGCAGAGGATTCCGAAATGAAAAGGATCTGAAATTATTCACATGGATCATTGAATCAGAGGAAGTATTGTGTGTTCATTTACAATAACATTTGTGAATTTGAGGAAAATGAATACAGGAAGCAAATTCTAAAATGCAGGTTCAATTAATGAACCATAAGTTACATTTCCTTCCTGGTTATTTGTGTCGCACTTATTGTTACCTGTTGAGGTCGATTATTTTTGGGGCTTTTTATTAGAATATAGTTTTTATTTATATCTTTTATGACTATTATACGTACAATTATTTTAAAAGGCCAGAATTAAATTTTTTCCAGTCTATTTCTTTAATTTATAATTATCAAAGTATTTATAAGGGAAATATAATCCATTTTCCATTCCAAATTTTAAACAATGTTTCAAAAATGTATAGTACCTTATGGGAATTAATTTTCAAGCATTTATCTTTGTTAGTATACTGTTTTCTTGAATTAATAAGAACGACTCCAGAAAAATAGAAACTGAGAGTAATTAAATTTTAATTTACCAGAAATTTCAAAAAGTTAATTTAAAACGAGAGAAAAGGATTTCAATGAATATATTAAATACAAATACTCATAAAAGCATTTATATTTGTATAAAATTCAGATACTTTGTACCATACCTAAAAGAACAGAATAAAAATTGGAAAGATTCGTGTCAAACAATTTTTTCAAAAACGTTTACTCACACAGTTTACTCCCGAACGATATATTTAACATTTAACATAGAATGTTCTATTGCTGAGGAAAAATGAAAAAAAAAAAAAAAAAGTTTAATGACTTGCTATTGCTTTTTACATTACGCTTGTATGTAAAATGTTTCTGCGTGAAAAAACATTATTAAAACTTTTGATGAATTAAAACTCTGTCTTTTGTAAAATAGTCAATATAGTTTTAACCCAATAATTGATGCATTTCTTAGATTTATAATTTGAACACAAATACCAAAGAAATTCCACGATTCAGAACAAATTAAGCATATCCAGATTTGTTAGTTCAAATCTTTTTTTTTTTTTTTTTTATTAGACGAATAAAGTAAATAAAGATAGCCAGTTTTTCTGGATTGGCGCTTCTCTTTGAAGAGGCAATTGCCATTGTCAAACCTTTGTAGGCATTGTCAAACTATTTCAATAATATGGACTGTGAGTTTTCGAATTCGGAGACAGTCCCGTGAATTCTGTGTTGAAATTGGTGGCTTTTTTGTTGAAAGCAGTGAAAAAAAATTTTAGCTTTAAAAAATAAACAGTAATCTTTCAAGTTTGTTTTTTTTTAAATAAAATATATATAATTATTTTAAATATAAATGGTATATCTAATACAATATATATATATATATATATATATATATATATATAATTTTTTTGAGAGGTTCATGAGTATGGTGTCATTCGCATCTCAAATACTCGTCGCTATAACTTTTCTGGTTTTCTTTGGAAATTATTCATCGCGAGCTACCTATTCTTTTGATTGTTGCTTCGCTTCCGGTGAATAAGGATGAATCCAGTTTTGATTTATGAAGATAATTCCAAGCGGCAGTAATCAAAACTAACCTATGAGTCAATCAAATTTCTTTCGACACCGTTTAACTAATGGCAAAGTGCAATGGAAACATTCACCAATCTTAACAAAGGCCTCTATTTTCAAAAAAAAAAAAAAAATCAGGTACTTTTTGTAAGTCAATTAAGGCATGCGCAGAGTAAAATGGAAAGTTATTTCGTGTTAAATGCTAAAAAAGTATATCATTAACAGAGTAGTTTAAAATTAATAAACATCAGGTCTATATTTTTGGAGGAAATCTTATTTTTAAAATATTAATTTCATTAATTATGAATCATATTGTAATGAAAAAAGTATTTTAAGAACTTCCATAGATTTAGTAATTTGTTTTTTTTTTCCAATAAACTTTCAAAAAAAATAAATTAATTCCAGAAATATTGGTAATAATAATTTTTTAAAGTAATATTAAACTACTTTTTCAGGAACGTGCTTGAATGAGAGAATACAGTTTGCTTTAAATAATTCAGAGGGAGTTGTTTGTTTTCCTGACTATTGCATTTTGTTAATCTAATATATATGTTGCTATTTTTTCTCGAGTCAAGATAAAAGCACATCTCACGTAATTTGAGCGTCTTATGATGTCAAAAGAGAAAAAGAAAGCCGATATCAGCTGGTGATAACTTTTATACCTGAGTGGAAAGGGGATTTGCTTTAAAATCTTGCTGATTCGGCGATTAAGTAGAGCTCGGGATCTTTCTAGGAAACAAGACTCACACGATTCTCAAAGAGGAAATTACTATGTTTAACAGAGGAAAACAAAATAATTTTCATTTTAAAAGGCTTGGTGTTAAGAGTATCTTAATGAAAAAGAAACTTTCTCTCTCTCTCTCCCTGTGTGTGTGTGTGTGTGTGTGTGTGCGTGCGCGCGCGTGTGTGTGTGTGTGCGTGCGTGTGTGCGTGTGTGTGTGCATGTGTATTACAGTCTGTAACGTAAAAGTATTAAATTTATTTGTATCCTAATTTTCCCCATTTTTCATTTGTATCTTTACTTTAGTTTAATTCAATTTTTTAAGATTTTTTCTAATGTTATACCTTGTATCTATTTTTAATTTAGTTTTTAATATTTACGTTATTTAATTCAAAACTTTTATTTATTTTGTTTCATTTTTACACTAATGCTTGTATTCCTAATAGCTTGTTATTTATGATAAATTTATTTAATAATTTTAAATAATAGTTTTAAATTCCTTTTTGTTTTAATATATTTTGCTTATTTTACTTTTCAAAACTATATATGTATAAATAAACAACCAATTCTGGTTTTACACGGTAGATACGTTCCTTAGAAAACCATGCAAAAAAAATTCGTGTAAAAAATACATGCGACTAATGGTAAATTTGGGGATATGTTTTCCAACTTTAAAAAATCGTGTAAGATGAAAAAGCTCTAAATATTTTTCCAAAAACCCATTCAAAAAAGTAATAATGAAATCCATATGAAATATTTATAAAACAAAAATGATTCATTTTTATAACAAAAAAAATTAAAATTAGTGTACAGGGAAAATTCAGTCTGTAGGTACATACAACATATAAAAGTTCAAATTGAAATTAGGAATAAAACTACAAACAACTATTCATCGCTACTTGATAACAAGCGAGCATGTTTATTGTGAACTGGATCAAAAATTTTATCATCAGATGTGTCAGATATACCTAGCACAACTGTCGGCTTTGAATCAAATGAAGAATTTCGTTCGTTATTAATGACCTCAGTTGGTTTTTTTACTGTTACAAAATCTGTTATTAGCGGCTGGCTTTTTTTTTTTTTTTTTTTTTTTTTTGGTTTCTAATGTTGCTTATATAATTCTTGATATCCTGCTACACAAAACTTAAGATTACGTTGAAATTTTAATAGACGCTCCTTGTCAGAATCATGAGTAAGTAAATGTTGTTACATACATGTAGCAAATTTCAAACCCTCTTGAATTAAATCAACCGTTAATGGCTGAACTTCACTGTCGACTTCGTCACTATCGAAATGAAAAAATGCTTTGAAATTTGTTAAAAAAATATCACACATGACAGAAATTGTGATTTTAAGGATATATTTCAAGTTAATAACATGTTAAACCAATTAATTTTTTTAAGTTAAGCGAATGAATATAATCGAAACAATGACGAGATGGATTTCCAGTCTGGATGGAAACCGAAATGTTGTGTTGAAGTTGAGATACTACGCAATAACAAAAAAGTAATTATAAAATTCGGGTATTACCCGTAACTCCAGAACACAAAGTAAGCAAGCGATGCAATAGACCAAGTCACTCACACATGTGTGGGCATAAACTGACCATCTTTTGATAATATTGTCAAAATTAGGATTAAACAAAATTGAGGTAATTCTTGAAATAACAAAAAATTCTTGTAAAAAAAAGTACATTGATGAACCGTGTTATTTCAAAATCTCGTAAAAAAAAGTCTGTGTAAAAAGAGTTGGATATATATATATATATATATATACATTGTTTTTCCGATGCATAGCTCTGTTGTCATCCTCTTGTAAACGCCGATTTCTGTGCCACGTATATGAGAGAAATTCTTCAACAGTCTTCCAAATCTACTGCAAAATCTTAACATGACATTTCGTGGAAAAACCAGACACATTCCATTCTATTCCTTTCCATCCATTCATTTATCTGTATGAGTAATTATTTTTTATATTAATTGATTTCATTTTACTTCATTTTTTTACAATTATTCAAAGAAAATTGAGGTTTTTTTTCTTTTTTACATTATATACCTAAGAAAATTGAGG
>BMAW01045022.1:205852-224816 GCA_019974015.1 Nephila pilipes
TTGAGGTTTTTTTTCTTTTTTACATTATATACCTAAGAAAATTGAGGGTTTTTTTTTTTTTTTATTTTTTATTTTTTTTTTTTTTTAACATTATATACCTATAAGAAAAATACTTGTGTTTGTTTGATAGACTCCCACTTGTTTCTAAAATTATGAATAAAGCAGGTGTTCACGTGGTATATATACATAATACACGCGAATGAATGAGAACTTTTCTAACATGTTTTATTTATTCAACATTCTCTCGTTCTATCAACAATATGACGCAAATGCTAGTGATTATCAACAATCAGCTTGAAGAATAATGAATATAGAAAGCAAAAAAAAACTTTTTTTTATTCTGCTCCTTCTTAACAATTCTCGAAAATGTTGCAATTATCGTAATTATGTTTACATAGAAGCAACTGTGTCATTTTAAAGAGTGTAATCAGTGTCAAAAGAGTTCTCATGGTATAACTAATCCAAATTTAGGTTATGATTTCTAAACGGATTGGTAAGATAATGATAATGACTATAATGATAAATTTCTTATATGGTAAAATATAATTTTGACTACGTATACATGTGTGTGTGTGTGTGTGTGTGTGTGTGTTCCGAATTTCATTTCCTGCAGTTTAATGCCAAACGGATTTTTTAACACAGTATGTATAGAAGTGAAGAATGGAATATAATTGAATTAACTCAATGCACCACAAATTTAAAAATGGCGTATTTGATAAGTATTTGTTGTCTATTAATAACATTAACTTGTAATATTGGAACACTTTTTAAAAAATTTTACTGGGTTTTCCATTTTTGTCTTTTTTCTCAAGTACTTGAGCATTAGTTAAATGTGATCTTTCAAAAAGAGCTCGATTTAATTAAAAATTCGAATTTTGTGATTGGAATGTAAATATTTGCTTTGAAATATTCATGTCTGAAATTAAGTCAAATACGCTCGAATTTAAAAGTCTCCGAATTGTTACATTTAAAAATCCAAAAGATTTAAAAATCAAAGAATCATAAGACCTTACACAGAATAACTCTTATCATAAGAACTTACCCTTTCGGTAACGGAATTTCACCCATTAATTTGATTTTTTTCCATTTCAGAATTTCCCACTTCAGATTCGTGAGGGAAAAAAAGATGAAAAGAAATGCAATGTGAAACGCATATGTCTTTGAATTAAGTTAATTTAAATGGTTTAAATATTTATATTTTTCAATATTTTTTTAGAATTTGAATTTCATTTATTACAAACTTTTTCCTGTTATTTTTGAAGCAATTGCAGTTTTTAATGCTGTAGCATTTTTATATCGAAAAAGTATATTGAAAGAGGCGGAGGGGAAAAATGTTAAACTTTTTCTTTAAAAGAACGAGCTAGTAAAGTAACAGTAATTTTCAAAAATGACTTTTTTTTAAAAAAAAGTCTTATTTTTAAACTTAAAAATTTAACTTAAAAACTTTAAAACTTAACTTAAGCTTTAAGACTTAACTTAAACTTTAAAAAATTTAACTTAAAAACTTTAAAACTTAACTTAAAATCTTTAAAACTTAACTTAAAATCTCTAAAACTTATCTTAAAAATTTAATTTTTAAACTTAGTCTTATTTTAAATACAGTTGGACACCTTAACTCGCGGTAGTCGGAGGCCATGGTTAATACACCACGAGTTAAGTATTAATGTAAATTGAGAGATAGTATAAATTCCATAATCGAAATGAATTTTCCGTGGAACGTTTGATATTATTCTTAATTATTATGGAAATTACTTGAAGAAAAGAAAATTATAAATATTTTAGACCAATAAAAAATGGTTGGGCGTACAGTTAATCTCACCGATCGCGATATCTTGAAAATAATCTCTTTCGAAAAAATTCCAACCTGGAACATTAAACTTTCCGAGAAATGGGGATTCATATTCAAATCCAAAGAAGGTAAATTAAATATTATTCTTCCCATCTTCGTCCCAAACCTTCTACGGGTAAGTTTCAAAGACAGCTTTTTTATGTATCTCCGCTTCGTGGATTTTTATATCCTCTCTTTTGTGACGAAAATCTCCGTCTGTACTTTACAATGAGGGGACCAGCAGTTCCTGATTTAGTAAAAGATTACCTCTGCGCCTCTTTTTTTTTTTTTTTTGCTTATTTTTAGATATGGTCGTACCATTTGAATTTTTTCATATGTTTTTAATTTTTCTCATGTGGAGAATAAGTTTGCCGTTGCATTGTTAATCTCACGATATATAAAATAGAGAGAAAGAATATATTTATGTCTGTGCACTTAACAGGAAGTTCTGACATCATATGAAATAATTCGAGATAAAAACCAACGTTCTTAAAAACTGCGTTTTTATATGGTGGCAAAGTTTATTAAAGAAATTTTTTTAAATATTGGTTAAAACTGGTCGCAAGTATCTAAATATTGCTTTGTTAGGCAAGTAAGAACTGTTCCCAAAATTTCTGAGCTCTAGCTTGATGGGAAGTTGGTTAAATTAATGGTAGAAAATTTGATGACACACTGATACACACATAAATAGACACACACCAAGTGAAATACATAAAAACGTTAAAACTGACTGAAATTAATTAATTCATCCAGTAAATTAAATGGTTGGAATGCAGTTTAACGCAAACACCCTTGGCGACAAGAATTATTTGGCAGTATTTTGCCAAATGTGGCTACCTTGGTCCGTTTTACAGACTTAACGTTCAGCCAAAAAAAAGGCACCAAGTTTGGTGCCAATTTTTGAAATCGTGCCAAGTGGTTGGGCTAAACTGCATTATTTAAGAAAATATTAGTTGAAACTTGTCGCAAATGTCCAAATATTGCATTGTTAGCGAGTAAGAACGATTCCCAAAGTTTCAGAGCTCTAGCTTGATGGGAAGTTGGTTAAATTAACGATCGAAAATTTGATGACATGCACACACACCAAATGAAATACATAAAAACGTTTTAAAAAGATTAATCTGATCTCATAAATAATTCGAGAAAAAAAACCAATGTTTTTAAAAGCAACAAATTTATATAATGACAAAGTATATTAATTGCTATACATTAAATTCAAAACAAACACGTGATAAACACATAAAAAAATTTAATTATAATTTCAATTTAATCAATCATTTATTGAATATTTTTTACTGAAAAATTTTACAACACATACAAGAATTTCCTTCTTATTTTCCAAATATTTTTGGATTACCAGATCTAACAGCGTGGAGGTGAGGTGAGGCTAATTTGAGTATGATTGGCTAAGTGTAGATAAATCTACATCTATTAAGCGTCATACTCTTATAGACCCAAAAACATGGATAAAACATAAATTATTATTTTTTAATTATTAATACTATTTTTTAAGGAACATGAAAACATTGCACAAAAATAAGAATAAATTTTTTAAAAAAAAATCTGAAATTATTTTAATAGACATATATTTAATATGTAATGCCTTATTAATATTTTCATAATATTTTTCTCATACTTAAGGGATATTAGCCTGTATTGCACCACATCCTTCATCAATCTATCTCATAATTAACCAATGGATACAATAAATTCTTAGTATTTCTGAAATGCTGTACGTCAAATTCTAGAAAACATAATTTTTAACTTTAACATTTACTTAAAAAGAGACATTTGTGAGTGTATTAAAAATTCTTAATATAAAATCAAAACATGTATTTGAAAGTTTGTAATTCATTCTATTAAAAATGGGAACCAGAATTCAAAAAAAATTATTGTGATGTGACATGGCACCAAATATTGGTATATTTCTTTCTTGCAAGTGATTACTGACTAAAAGTCAGCAACCTTTACTATCTCCCCTTTGTGAGTAGGAAATTTTTACGATACCTCATGTGGCGTATGAGGAATTCCCGGTGATTCCAGAGGGAAAAAAAATTTCCTCGATCCTAAAAGTGTAGAGTGGAAGGGATATTTTGACTTATTAAAATTATTGAAATATTAGTCAAAACTTGTCGCAAATGTCTAAATATTGCATTGTTAGCGAGTAAGAACGATTCCCAAAGTTTCAGAGCTCTAGCTTGATGGGAAGTTGGTTAAATTAACGATCGAAAATTTGATGACACACACACACACTCACACACGCACACCAAGTGAAATTCAGATAAACGTTGTAAAAAGGAGCCATGGTAAAACCTGAGTTAATGGGGCTCAAAAGTACTTAGAAAATTTAACTAAGCAAAAATTTAATCTAACTTAGGCAAACTGTAAAATAATCCTATTTAAGTAAGTGCATAAGTTCTTAACCATATGCAATTGTTTGTTACTCAGAGAAGCGTTTTGAAATATACTGTTAATACTCTTTTGTATTTTAGTTTCACTATTTGGATTTTTTTTTTTTTTTTTTTTTTTTTTTTACATTTATTCTCTGTTGTATAATTTCCTCCACTAAGTAGCTCTGAAGCTCATTCCCCATTTTTAAAATCTGTTTTTGAACAATACCTTATTTGTAAAAAGTTTGTTTTTGTGCATATTTTTTATTGCAATTAATTCGTCACTTACTGATTTAATAAAAAAACCCGCTAATATGTATCGAAAATATAATTTTCATAAAATATTTGATATCATAACGATTATCTTTATATATTTACAGAAATATTGCATTCCTTCTTAATTGGTATTCTGACATAGATTATCTAAAACGCTTAGTTACAATTTTGAACTGAACAAATGGAGACGAAAATAAAATGAAAATCGATTGGTATAATACATTTTGTAATATTGTATCGTACATAAATTATTTTTCCGAAATAATTGTTCACCTATTTCTTGATAGACAATCTTAGCAACTACATATCCTATTGTTTCAAAATCTGAAACATTTTCTATATCAATGCTGTTATGACGAAACAATAGGATGCGTGTCTAAAGATTTAAGAGTTGTTTGAAAAGTAAAAATCAGTATCTCGCAATAAACACATACGTATTTCTTACACGTGTTCTTCTTCAGGATATGCAATTTATGGGCCATTGCATAAATCTTGATATTTCATTTCCGTTTATTGTATTTTTTTAACTAATTAGAATAGGCGAATAAATTTTTTTTTCTTCCTCTTGAAAAGACACGTAAACTATTTATACATATGTTCGACCAAAAGCCCAAATTTTTTTACAAAATGTAATAAAAATTAAGTCAGATGTAATTTACGCAATTGACCGATGAAAAATTATATAAGCATACAGTTAGAATTTTTTTACCCTTTGTTTTCTTCAGAATTACAGATGTTAGAACAAAAATCTTAAAGCAACTGTAAAAATCACAATAGTTTGGTTTGTTCGATTAGATAATTTGAGTAGCTTATGACATCTCAACAATAATTCAAGAATAACTAGACAGATGGTATGATTTTTAACTTTAAACATTTTCGCATCGATACATCGGATTAAGTCATGATACGATTTGCTGTAATATTTTCCAGTAATAATTCGATGGAGAATAAAAACATTTTGATACAAAATTTCTCTAACTGCCTTCTCATAGTTTCTCTCGATCAACGTTATCTCTCCGAACGTTGAAAGAATTGATGAAATTTGATATAATCATTCTTTAGATCTTAATCAGCAGAGAAAGAAAAAAATAACACACATTCCGCCTTTCCATTTGAACGACTATTTTATCAAGAAATATTTTAGAAAGAAAAGTACGAAATGAATCAACAAACTAGCAGTAACATTTTTCCAACAAAAAGTTTTGTTCGCAAAATTTCAAAACTAAGGTTTGACAAATATTATTTTTTTTTCTTTCGGTTTTTCAATGGTACAATCTTAAATATATGTTTATAAATAAAAACTAAGCAAATTAAAAATGAATGTTGAATTTACCCTTCTTTTTTTTTTTTTTTTTTTTTTGTAATGCTTTTGTATTTGAAGACCATAATAATAATAAAAATGTAAAATTCATTTTAAAAAAAAGTGAAAATGTAAAATTCATTTTGGTTCTAGAAAGAAAAAATATTATTGATTGAATGAGTCTGATTTCAGTCTCAAACTGAACTATAAGAAAAACGGGAAAAAAGAATTCAAATTATTTAACTTAGTACTGACAAAGTAATCAAAATAAGCTCTAAATTTGAATGATATGTACGAAAAAAGAGTAGTTTTCACTATCACTGTATTAAAATTAGCGAATTGAGCAGGTCATATGTAACGCATCCTATTTACTATGCAGTCTTATAATACGCGTTCACGAAAAAGTAGCAATAGTTTTATTTAATGGATAAATTTTGTTTATAAATTCCTGTAATTTTCTTGATGTTTTTCAGAAGAATATCCCAGCGTATTCTCAAATTTGAAATGAATATTACATTAACTTACAGTAAATTCTTTCAGAAATTTAATTCCGTGCCTTTGAATACAGTAAAAGTATATGAACTATTGAGGATATAGGTTAATGTAAAAAGGAATATAGGCTTGTGTGTGTGTTAACGTATTGTGTGTGTGTGTTACTGTGTGTGTGTGTGTGTGTGTGTTATTGTGTGTGTGTGTGTGTGTGTGTGGTGGTGTGCTGTGTGCGTGTGTGTGGGAGGCGATGTAAGCACTCAACCAATATTCGCATTTATCGTCATGAAAGGAAGTTTTTCTCTCGGAACATAGAGCAAACCCTGCATGTAGTAAAAGATTATAGCTGAATTAGAAGAAAAGGACAGCTTTGAAATTTAATTCTGAAATTCGTCCATTAGGTTCTTAGGTCTGCTGATACAATGACCGTATTTGAGTGAAGAATTCAAGCATTCATTTATTTATTTTTGTTAAAAAGAAAGTTTGAAAACTATTAACAACATTTATTAAAACTGTGTTAAATAAAGATTTGTCTTTGTTGAATGATGGGGTAGTTAATGATGAATAAAAATTTGATACATTTGAATCTAACAGGCTATGAGAAAAGAGGCGCAACAAAAGTGTGGAATTTAAAAAAACTTATTGCTTACTGTTAAATACAATATGTAGTCGTGATGTATGGTAAATTTTCATGTATCTAATATGGTTAGTTAAAATTTTATTATGAGCTCTATGGTTCAATACAAAATCATTGAGTCACATACTAAACGTAAATTTGAAAATATTTGTTGATTCACTGGATATTGCAAAATACATTTAAATTGTATCTGGATAATGACTCATTGCTCTAAATATTCCCTTATGATTGTTAAATAATTTTTTTAAGTTATAAACATTCATTTAAATTCCCAGACTCAAACCCTATAGAATATTTTACTAAAAGAGATTTCTGAGAAGTGAACGAGGAAATTTGTTTAATTAATATTCAAAAATTCAATTGAAAACAATTTTTACGGAAGAATAGAACAAAGCAAATCATTTTATAAAATAAATTATTTGAATCAAAATGAAGTACAAATGAAGTGCAAACTTAAGAATATCAAATTAAATGTGTATGTTTAAATGTTGTTTTATTTAATATACTTTATTTATTAACTGAATTAAAAAATTTAATATTTATGTAAGTGATTTCTTTCATTTTCTAAGATAAAGATTTAGTTTTAAAAATGTGTAGGATATACATTTTTATAAAATTTTATATAGTACATAAGCCTTGGTGTATATGAAAAAATATTAAGTAAAATGTGTTATAGTCAATTGTAAGTTTTTTTTTTTTTTTTTCTTCTTTTTTTTTACAATGAATGCATCTTTTTAATACTAGAATGACCAAAACACACATTTTCAAAAATAAATGTTATCCAGTGTAGAAATGCATGTATAAAAGTTTTTTTTATTGCAGAACTCTCTCGTTAATCCTTCATTAGCACTAGAATTGAGCACCGCTTAGTGACGAAAAACTCCAGATTACTCTAAAATCGCTAATAATAACTCAATTTAACAGAAAAAGTTATGTGTTATTGTATAAAATTTAATACAGTGCATTTGAATAAAATGCCAAACACTCGAAATAATTAAAACTACAAAAAATACATTGTTTTGTATTGAAATCTTGCATTACTCAGAAGTAAGCAGAATAACGTAATTTTCTATAACATGACAACCGTTATAAACACTTCGGACTACTGGCAAGTCGTATGGGTGGAATGTAGCATTTTAGAAGGAGGATTGTACTTTCATTTTACGTTATATGACAAAAAGTGATAATAAAAAAATAGCTCTTTTAGCCTATTTGTTTTTAAAAAGAAGAAATTTATTTTAAAAATGTTTGTCGCGTGAATTAGAGATCATTGAAATTGAATTTGAAAGGCTTCGTTATTTACTTTTGTTTCTTTAGGTAGAAATACCTATTTTACTCAATCAATATCAATAATACAGTACCAAATTAATTTTTCGATTTTGAATTGTTTTCCAAGATCTGAGCTATAGCAAAGAAAACTTAAATTCGATAACACAATACTAAACTTTTGTTTATATGTCCATTGCATCAGAAATAAATATATTTCGAATGATTGAAATAAATACTGCATTACAAATATTTATTTGTTTGTGAGTTATATCGGTATAAAAGAAATTTTCTCATTTACATGCAATACTTTCGAAATAAAAAGAATAAAAATAAATAAAAGGAATTATTGTATTATTTTTAAATCATTCAAAATACTATTTTTCTATCTCTCTGGAATTTATTTTACTGACTGCCATCTACCGGAGAACAAAGAATGAAAATGTATACCCAACAAAAATGTGGAAGATTAGATTAAATAACAAATAAATAATACTTACCTAATTCAATATATATATATATATATATATATATATATAATTTTTTAACACCAAACAATTCTTAAAAATATAATTTTATAAATAACGAACTATTTATAGTTAAAAAGAATTATTTCTTAATTTCCTCATTTGGCAATTGGCGACAGAGTTCGGAATTTTAAACCCTAGTTGGATAATAAGGATAACAGGTTAGAAACAGACGATTTTTTCCCATTTAATCGCTTTGAATTTATTTTTTATGGATAGTCAATAAAAGAATAAAAAATATTTTGTTTTTGTAACTATATAGAATTAAAAATTAACGTCGAATGGCTTTGAGTATCGCTGTATTTGAGTAAATAAATTTCAGAAAATGGATTATATTTTGTAAATAAAAGATTTCTAAATAGCCTATTTGTGTACCTTTATGCTTCGTTAACTTCTAATGAAATGTTCGTGTCTTCTGAGAATTTGAACTGATTAAATAATAGAACTACATATACTATATTTATAATTTAGAGTGTTATTCCATTGGATAACCTAACAGTACATTATTCGAAAATTCTTCATTATACAAATATTTTAGGGTCTAGTTGGATTTCATGTGAAACCGTTCCTATTATTTTAATATGATTATTATTAAAAAGATTCAAATAATTGGAAAGCATATATTTTGTTAGCAACCTTTAAGTTTCTCTGTGTGTAAAAAATATAAATCTTCTTCCATGATATTTATACCATATTTCTGGATTTTCTTCAATTAGTAATAAGCTCATTTTTAAATAATAATAAAAAAAATACTTTTTTAATGTATGATCATGAATCATATTTTAAATTGATTATAAATGGAGATAATTCAGTCAACTAAATTTTAAAAATTTCCAAAAGATATTTCATGTTAGTCCTATTTTTCACAAAATACATATTGAATACTCGTTATACTGCAAGAAATGAGGATAGAAACATGAATCATTACATTGGAAATTTTAGTCAGTATAAGACCATTAAAAATAATGAAACAGACGCAACAAAACTGGTTAAAGCAAATATTAAATCAGGAATATTATAACTACAGCCTTTCTCAAACAATATACTGCATAAAAATTTCATAGAAAATGTAACTTTGAGTAAATTGCTAATCTTTATGTAATTATATAAATTATCTTGAAGAATATTTTTAAATGAGAAAAACATTTTTCCAATGCTCTCCTCTGCGTTTATGAAGTAAGTGGATAGAAACGAAACTTAACGTTTCTTTTCTATTACAATTGATTTTTATTTCTCATTTCAGTTTCCAAATGTATGACTTCTGATATTATTATCCTTAATTGAAAGAGCATTGTAAAAAGTATAAGACTCCAAAAATATGACGAATTAAAGTAAAATAGCCATTTGACCAGTACTTGCATAATCTATCAGTAGAATGTAAGAGAAACAAAAATATTATCTTACTTCGAATAATATTGTATATTTCCACCATTGAATGATAAAACAGTAATATTCAGAAAATTTACCTTTATTTTCCTCAATTATAAGCTATATTTTTTTAATTCTTATCTTTCTCCCAATTACCTATTCAATTACTCCCTTTTTTTATTGTTTTCTGTGGGTTATCGAACAACAAATGTCTTTATCATAGTATACAGCTTTTGACCATATGCAGTATACGCGTATGTCCGGATTGGCACCACTTTATATTTTTTGTTGAAAAGACTTTTAATGCCAAATTCCGTGCATTCTGATTGCCAAATTACCGCACATATTAAGTCAGCGGGGAAAAAATGAACTTGGCATTCGGGCGTATAATGCATTAGGCCAAAGCTTTTCGGCCATTAGTGTTTGTATGAGTTTCGAAAATCTTATATTTTCCTAAAAAACAAAATTAATGAATTAATGTAATCTATTAATACTGTGGTTCAGTTCCCAAGCAGTAAAAATTTATGCTAATAAATTACGATTTATTTTTATAAACAGATATTTTTAACAAACTAATATCGTCTCTACTTTCAATTTTTCATTCTCTTCTTTTGAATTGAGGTGTAACTGTGGCTATCTAATAATTCTTATAATTACTGAAGAGGTAAAATAGGTGATGCAGGTTTAATTCAAAGTTTTGATGCTGTATTCAAATACACAAAAACTGTTTATTCGTTGATATTTAATCGATATTGCTCATTACTAAAGTCATTTCGTTACCACTACAAAGTGCTGGGCACTACATAATTGAAAATGTACCCTTAGAGGCCAATTGCACAAAAACTTCATGATGTATTCAAGACATAAAAACAAATATTAAAATTAGTTATGTAACAAAAAATATCTGTACCACTCTTTTGGGGAATAAGGGGATGGAAATTGAAGAAAGGAAAAGGTGAGAGAGATTAAAAGAATTTTTAAAATTTTATTTCTAAGGCTATCTGGCCGAAGTAATTTGGTAGAAAAAGAGAAAGCTCTATCATTTTTCGATGCGCCACATTTTTTTCACACAGAAAATCATATTTCCATAGTTCTTGGAACATGAATAGCAATATTCGAGTCCAGTCAATTTGCCTATAGTTCAGATTCTACCGAAAATCATTGTGGAGTATATAAAGGACTTTTTCACATAAAACTCGTTTTGGTGCGGTGATTAGACAATTTAAATGAAAAAGATATCAGTCTAGGTGAAGATATCATCATTAAACCACGATTCGAAATATAAGAGTCACCCCAATCAAAATGGCACTACAGCCGTTTTAATAAATGGTTAAATGTTATTAATATAAAATTGTGTACAAAGGAAAGAAGTAATACAGACGTAACAGATGGGCTAGACAAAGTCACCTTGTAGGTTGGAACAAGTGTCTCAGTGGTCCTCGAGATGATGGATACCCTGGATGAAGACACTCCGTGATTGGTTGTGGAACCAATTTTCAACAGCAGCTTGAACCTCATTATCATCGGCAAATCTCCGTTCCTTTAGAGCTTTCTTGAGTTGACTGAAGATGTGGTAGTTACACAGCGAGAGGTCTGGGACGTAAGGGAGATGTTCGAGAACCTCCCAGTGGAATTGCCGTAACAATGTTTGGCACGCCACAGCCACATGAAGACGAGCATTATCATCCAAGATGATAACCCCGCGAGACAGCATGGCACTTTGGCAGTTCTTAATCTTCTTTCTCAGTTCATGAGGCAGCATTGACAATCATGCCCGTAGGTAGCCATTCCAACAGTAGTGAGCCATAGACATCGAAGAAGCAAGTTAGCATGACTTTACCAGCTCTATTTGACGAGTGAGCCTTTGTCGGTTGCGGGGATGAAGGGTGTCGCTATAGTATGCTCATGCTTTTGATGTCTGGATCAAAGGAATGGCACCATATTTTATCAGGGGCAATAAACCTTGAAAGGAAATGGTTTTCCATTTCGTGGTACAGCATAAGGTGTTGCATGGAAACAAACATGTGATGATTCTTCTGCTCCTTTGTCAAATGTTTTGGCATACATTGTGCTCAAACCCTTCGGTATTGTAAACTTTCATGCAGTATTGTGTCAACACTTCTTTTGCACAAAGACATTTCCTCCGCTATTTCTCGATAGGTGATTAGCAGATTAATTCTCACGAGACGATACACATCTGCTACTGCTTCCTTGGTGATAACCAGATTCGCTTGACCATGTCGTGACCTGTCGTCAGTACTGCTTCTTCCACTACGAAAATCCCTACACCATTGGAATACAAAATTACACAATCGCGCATTGACACCGTTTGGAGGCATCCATGATGCAAACGATGCCCTTTTAACTTGCTCCCACGCTATCACACACGCATCTGGTGGGATCTGACGATATTGCATGCATTCTCAGCACTCTGCGTCCTCTTTAGAAGCATGCGTAGTCATTCGTCTCTTCAAATGGTGGAGTTATTATAGCAGTGCCACTGTCATTTGGGTGATCTTTATAATAATATCCATCTTTAATAATGCGTTGTACTGATCTAGTGTAGCATCAACGGAGGAAAAAAAATTATGTTGCTCCACTATGGACATTTCCTTTTTTAAAATACATAATTGAAAATTTTTTCTAATATCTCTATGAGATTTTAAGTTTCTGTTTGGTTGTGATATTGGCTATTCGCGAATCTTCAGTTAACTAACACCCGGGATTACTTTGTGATTTTATCTTCAAAATTCCAACTCCATTCCTATCAAATGAAAATTGATTACATAAATTAAATAAAGATAAGAAGTGTAATGAATTGAATTGAGTGAAACAGCATTTAAAGGGATAGATGTATAGATGCTAACGAGAAGCTGGTAGATGTTAGTAAGTAAGAAATTGGAGTGAATTGTTATAGTTGATCGTCTGTGTTAAAAATCGCTTAGAAGTTACTCTTGGTTAGAGTAAGTGGTTACAGGGGTCGAACCCACTATAATCAAGAAGTGCTTCACTCGTAGTGAGTGAACTGATAATCTAGAACTTTATTGTTTAATTCCAAACAAGAATTCAGACGCGATGAAAGTAATTTGAGAGAGAGAGTGTAATCTTGCAAGATCTGTGGAGAAACCTAATAAACTGTAATTATATTTTTCTTCTGTCTCTTCATTTGAAATGACAACCTTGTTAACTTTTCAACGGAGCTTTACAATGTCTGTAGATTTCAATACTGGGCGAAGGGAAGGTGTTACATGGTGTTTTTCTTTATAAGAGGTATACTCTTATCGATATAAAATGGCAGTATAGTGTTAGTAACGATGAACATTCTGGCATTTTCGTACGTTTTGAATACAACTTGGCATTCAAACTGGTTTAGGTGTAAACTTTATTATTTATCCAAACGGGGTATTTAACCTTTATATCGGCCTTGGCGAAAGTCACAAGAGGGAAGCTCCTATCTAATAACCAAATATTACAACCATAAGATTCCCACAAACAACGGATTGTCATGTATTCGATTCTAGAAGAGAAAATACGATCGTTTGACTGACGTGAAATATATTGTATTGTAATAAAATTTGAAAGATAATTTTCTGATTGATCAATAAATTTGTTATATCTTTGTTATATCTTTATACATTTTTTTAAAAAATTTTTATATTTCCTTCCTCCTTAAATCTTTCGAATTCTTTGAATTATGAAATGTTTTAATTTTTGTTTATAAAATAGCAATCTTCTTGTCCTTCCTTATTGTAGCAAATTTTCTTTCACAGTGGTTTTTTTTTTATAATTTTATGATTTTATAGTTACAGTAGCAATTTCACTTTTTCGGGATAATTGCGTTACTCTTCCCAAAACTTCATTGCAATGCTACGTATATTATAAAACATTTTATTACTGAATTAATTAGAAAAACTGAACTCCTCTTTAGCGTTCAAATCGAATTCCGCAGTTATTATGAATGTAAATTCTTAACCAACTTCATTTTCTGTAATGTTCTGTGTTGTTTGTTTGATTTATTAATGTCACTTTAAGAGCAACACGGGCTATTGGCGACGGAGCTCGCAATTTTGATCCTCGGTCAAGTGATGAAGACGACAACTGAGCTGGCACCCACTCTCCTGTCTTTCACACCAGGTAAATGGGAGGACTTTGGGCCCCAACAGATTTAACGTGCATCAGCCCCGGCTACACGGCAGGCCTTTAAATGTTCTGTAATATTTTTAAAACTAATGCGGAAGTGTTTGGACATTGTTGTCTTCCCTGCAGAACGACTTTTGTTGCTGAAAAACCATTTTACAGACACGGCGAAACCATGCTCTCAACTAATGTCATATGGGTAAGGATAACTCTTACGGCAAATTTAGTCATCAAATATCGCCGCCAAATTTGATGACAAAATTAGTGTCCCATAGATGAAAGGAAAAAGCTCCAAAAAAAAAAGGAGAAGCGTATAGTGCCTTCTTTAAAACGTATGTAAATGAGCCTCTCACTGTGTATAGAGAATGTATGTGTAGTGTATGCCGACTACATGTTAATATATGCGCTTTTGTGATTTGAATTGCTTTATTTATTGATTGTGAAAATTCTGAATTTGTGCTATTGTATTTATGTGTGTGTTAATTGTTTCCTGACAAATGAAAATATAATGTATTTGCTAGAGGTTATCCGAATAAATTTGGATTTGGACGGAAAAACTTGCTTTTTATCTGCGTGAACCCTTACTACATTAGAAACACGATCAACCACTTAACACATCGATCAATAACTCCCGAGTCTAACATTGAAAACAACATTTTTTTGCAAAATTTTTTTTTATTCATCAACATAACACCTTTTGTTAATCACCTTTTAGGGTGATACAATCGTTCCAACGCTTTTCCAAATCTTTTTTTTTTCCCCCCCAAAAAAATTTTCTTTTCTTTTCTTTTTTCTTTTCCGCAAGAAATCTTTTTTGTTGCGAGTAAATAGCGATAAACAGCTTTCTGAATCATCGACTCGTTGCTGTTTTTGTTCCATCGAAAGCAATCGCGGCACCCACTTGGAAAAAACCTTTTTCACTTCACTTCAAAAAACCTTTTTCCTGGTCCGATCGACTTAAAATTTTGACACGTTTCAAGCAAAGGTTAGTACTCTAGAAAGACCTGATTACTGGTTTACTACGAGCGCCATCTCTAGGCTAGTCTCGGGAGTTATTGATCGATGTGTTAATAATACGTAATTATCTTTCGTAGTTATGACTCTGTTCATATAACTTGTAATTTTTATAAGGGGGAAAAGACTCAGTTTTACTTTTTTGTTTACGTTATTTTAATAAGTTAAGTTCCTAATATAGACAAAGCATGCACGATCAGAGTACTTCAATCACATAGCGAAAGCGATTTCATAAAATCCGCTGTAAAGTTCGCCAAATTCACTATAACAAGTCTAAAATTGTTCTCTCAGTAATTATTCTTACTCTTAATGTGTTTGAGAATTATAAACAATGCAATCGAAAAGTGAAAGAGAGAGCAATGACTATTCTGGACCATGAAAAAACTTTTTCTGATAAAGCAATTTTTTTCTAGGATGCTTTGTAGAGTTAGAAATGGAGAAAGAACCAAAAGAAAATGATAATAAACAAAAGGGAGAAGAAACAAAAGAAGATAATCAGAAACAAAAAAGAATTGAAGTAGAATCACAACCCGATACTTTGCAACAGGGACAGCAACAATATGTCCCTCAGTATCAACCTCCTTCACCTCCGCAACAACAATGGGTTCCGCCATATGGCTATCAAGGGGCAAGTCAAATGCCATTTCAGCCGCAATATTCCCAAAGTCCTCAGAACCAAGCAGGATATCAGCCTACACTCCCCTATAGTCAAGGTAAGTTATTTTATACAAAAATAACAGACACGTAAATGTATCAGAGAGAATTTATAATCAAAGATATTGCCAACAGACGATTTGTTAAAGTAACTGAGACGCTTTCGGCTAAGAATATCATGCTTATTTTATGTCAAATTTAAATACTTATCAATTTTTAAATTAAAAGCTATGGGGGGTCTTATTTTAACATCAAGATGTTTGTATATCTGTGTATGCTTATGTAAATAAAATCATATTGATAAGCATAATTATATATGAATAAGTAATAACAATCGCCTTATTTACATTTGGAAGTCATGTACTTACCTTCAGGTACATCTCGCCTAATATCTACTGCATTTTTTTAATTTAAAAATTTGCAGTGTAGTTATAAATGTAATATTCTTTTTGTTGAATATAATTATAACTTCAAAAATTAAATGTAATAAAATTTAAGACATTTTTAATTGTCTTCATCAAAATTCTTGTAGCTTTTAAATACAAATAATATTTAATTCTCAAAATGTATACTTTTTGTTAAAAATAAATTATGTTCACTGTATAGAATAAAATCTCATTTTATTATGTATAAAATATCAGAAGTGCGAAACAGTAGATTTTGAGAAAAATGTGCCAAAATTCTAAAAACCCACATCTTAAGAAAAACTATATTTTTCTCTATAGCGTAGAGCATGTGTTTACATTTTAAAAATTCGAAATTTTCTGGCTTCCTATTAATCAAATTATGATAAATAATACTTCTACTGTTTCAATAGAACGCCCTCTATTTTTAACAGCAAAATCAAAAAATGCAAAATTTGAAGTGTCTCAGTTACCTTCAATTAATTCTCGAAATTGATGGTTACATCAAATGCATAAGAAAATTCAGAAAATAAAATTATAGTTCTTACTCAAAAATTCTGTTTATTTCTTATGTTGAAGTATAATAATCGGATTTATTGGAGTGTAATTTTTTATAGTAATAAGTATTCCTCAATTTATGTTTTTCGAATTATGATTTTAACATTTATTGCATTGAAACCAATTACGGAATATGGAATTTAATTAAAAACTCTTAAAAATAGTATGGTGGCACTTAAAAATTTGCATATTAGTTTTCAATATTGTGAATCTATCATTTAAAATTTCATTTTAAGAAAGTCGCGATTTTTGGAAAGAATGCACGACAAGCTAAGGAACTGCCAGAGAACTGGAAGATTATATATGGTTTTTGGCTTCCATGTTGCTATTTCACCAAGATATGATTTTTATATTATTTTTGTAAATTTTATAATATTAAACTTTAATAATAAAAATAATTTTTGAGAACTGATTATCAGGAACTGCTTATCAAAGTTAGTCTAGATCAGTAACTAGAATACAACCACCATTGTTTAAACTTAATGAACAGTGGCATTTTTCGGCATTGGCAGCGACGAAAACATTTTGTAGCTGTAAAATGAAGAGAGAGCATTTTGTACATTTCCACAGATTTTATTCTTATGGAGGCATTTTCCGCTAGCAATTTAGCATCATTTAGAACATTGTTGAAAAAGAATTACATCTTATACAAAAATTGGAAACGGAGGGAAATTTCAGAGAGAAACTAAGGGTCAGGGTATAAGGAGTTTGTTGGTAGTTCACGAAGTAACACCTTCGCATATTGAGTTTTGTAACTATCTCTCATACGATACACATCGTACTGCGTGCTAGTACTATTAAACAAGTGATGTCAACAAATCAGCTATTCAGATGATTTAGGTAAGTAATTTATTTAGGTACCAAATTTTTAATCAAGATCCCCCCCCCTGTCAATGGTGTCCCCCTTTTCGAATGTTAAAATCTGGTCACTTTATCCTAGACCAGTATAGCGACTTCTGAGACATTCTTTTAAGGATATATAACAGCCACTGTATATATCAATAAGAATGTGTGTTAATGCATGTGGTTGATTTATGCTATATGATATTATGAATTGAATTTCTGTGTTTAGCAATTGTGCGAACTTTGAATTGGTGCTATTGTATATTTTTACATGTATGCGTTTTTTTGCTTCTTGTTAAATAGAAATAAAGGTAACTAAAAAAATCAGGAGGTAAGTGATCAATCGGTTAAACAAGTTATATGAGTGAAACATCATTCAATTTCAAAAAGTCTTTATTTTACATTGTTTCTATAAAACAAATTGTGTATAACAATACTATCCCATTACCAACTATGTCAAGATTATTGTATCTTTTATAGTGGTCTATGTTCATTCGCTCCAACCATGTCCAAGCCCCATACAACCTGGAAGACCCAAAGATCAAAGGTGGCGCTCTGATTCCATACCAGGTCTTACATCGTTTTCTGATGCTCACATACGGAAGGTTTTCGTAAGAAAGGTAATAATAATAATAATAAAGGTAATTTAACTTCTTTTTTGTAATACAGTAAATTGTAACATATGCATTGTGTGTTATCAAGTAAATTCCGCACAAGACTATGTTTCGCTCAAAAAACACTTCATTTTAGAGTTTACATAATAGAAATCCAACTCACTTACAAAACCAAATAAGAATTAAAGTAATCTTTCTTAATTCAATTTAATGATTCCACAGATTTTAAGTTTGATTAGTAAAGCAACAATAAGCCTAAGCTTGAGGTAAAGAAAAGAATAATTTATTAGGAAAAGATCAGATCGGCGAATTACAAATGAAATTCGCAAAGTTAGATGCTTTTCTAAATCGACATACTGTAAGTTAAATTCCCATACCGCAATAATGACGGTTGGTGGCTTTTCCCCTTCAGGAAAAATTACGTCGTCCAAGAACGCCTTTAAATACCAAACTAGATAATTCATTTGACAGAGCTCTTGTATATTTGCATACAGATTCGAGATATCAGCATAAGCTAGTTGAAAAAAGTCACTTTCCAAACGAAATAACTAAAAATATGAGTAAAACTCGCACTTTAAAAAATATACATGTGTATAAAAATTATTTTACTGACTAATATAATTTTTAAATATTATCTCTGTCCTAATATAATTTTTAAA
>BMAW01045022.1:239021-322374 GCA_019974015.1 Nephila pilipes
GGCCACGCATTGCTGTTAGTTGAAGGAGAAACGCTGATAGACACGCTATGCACACAATTTAGTTGAAATTCACCACTTTATTTTTAAAAACTTCAGTGAATACATTCAGGTTTGGTTCGACAAAACTCAGCGGTGTGGCTATGTGTGTGTGTGTGTGTGTGTGTGTGTGTGTGTGCGTGTGTGTGTGTGTGTGTGTGTGTGTGTGTGTGTGTGTGTGTGTGTGTGTGTGTGTGTGTGAGAGAGAGAGAGAGAGAGAGAGAGAGAGAGAGAGAGAAAACTTTTCGCAACTATGATTTGAAAAGAAAATTTGATGTAAAATCATAATTCCGAAATTCGAATTTTGTCTTGCAGTAGTTTTACGATGTAATTACTAGGTAAAAATGGCAGGCTTCTGTCTCGACTGATAATCTACAATGAAGAGCTTTCGTACATAATGTTAGAGTGCGTTTTTCATAAACCACTCAGTTAACTCGAACAAGTAGTCTGTTTTATTTTTGAGCTAACAGTATTAATTTTAAAAATGCCTTTTATTATTTTAAAATTAAATACATAAAGTAAAATCTAACTGGAAGATAAGTTATAAGAGATTATAACTGAAAAAAAAAGATGTTCGTGTTTTGTAAATTAATCATTTGATTGAAGTAATCTAGTACAGGAACACAGAAAAAAAAATTTATGCCTCTAAAAGGAATAATCAGATACAGATGAAATTTTAGGTTATTTAAGAGTATTTTCTGCTTAGAACACTGCAAAAAGGAACCCATGCATATTGGAAAATATCGTTTGTATGAAGTTAAATAAGCATGTTAGTAAATCAATATCAGGTGGGGTAATGGAAAGCAAGATGAAATGGTGGATCAATCGACAAAGAGCTCTCAATAAGAAAACTTCCAACCAAAAACATTTTGCCTCTTCCTTTGATGCAAATGCGATCGCAACATATAAAGTGAGAGATATCCCCTTTAAAAAGAATCTCCAAGTATACGAATTAGCAGTGCTAATTATCAAAGTTAGAACCTCTCATTTTAGCGATTTAATGATTGATTGTGAGGGTGGATGAACATATATTTCTGATGCAGAAATTGGGCAGATACTGAACATCGCCTAGTCATATTCTTAAATGCCCAGTAATCATGATTGTGTAGCAATTCATGGACGAAAAGTTGTATACTGACAAAAATGAGCAGATAGTTAAAGTAGTTCTTTTCATCCGTGGTTATATAACTGACTTTGTGGACACGACTAGAAGAGCTAAGTAATATTTTGACATAATTTAGTTTATATGAACTATAAATAGTCATATCAATTTCGCCCTATTTGATATTTGATTGATTGTTCGTTAATGTCACACTTATTAAGAACATGAGGGCTGTTGGCGATTGTGATTGCTTATTAACATCACATTGAGAAGCAACACGAGGGCTATTGGAGACGGACTTCATAATTTTGAACCGATTCCTTCATAATTCGATTGAGTGACTAAGACAACACTTGAGCTGGCATTTTTCTCTCCAAGCTTCCAAACCCTGCCAAGGAAGGACTTAGGAACTCAGCCAGATTTAAAGAGCATCAGCCCACACCATATTCAGTCTTTAGTGGTATCAGGGCTGGAATCCACGACTCAAAAGAAGAGACCCCGGCCGTGAGTTCTTGACCATGACCATTAGGGTATCGTGGCTACGTCCAGATCCCAAGATCATTGCTAGCAATTTTCCAATCAAATCACGTTTCGCGTCTTGATTCCCCTAAAGACAAGTCGTTGCTGATGCATACTACATTTATCGCGACTCAAAGTCCTCACGCTGGCTAGACGTGGAACATGGATACAGTGGATATGGAGAACCGGATGCCAGGTTATGTATCATTATTGCCATTTGACTGTGGTTCAGAACCCCTAGTTCCGTTGCTAAAAGCCCTTGTTTTACTTATCTGTGATGTAAATAAACCAAACAATCAATCAAATTTCGGGATAACTTGATGCAGCTTTTTCAAATGCATCTGCTGTCGAAATGCCCTGGATCCCACAAATCAACGGACAGAATGCCACTCGTGAATTCGGAACCATTACCAGTATGTTACCGCTGCCGCGATGAAATTTACAGAAGGTATTGAAATTTTCTTTTTTTAAATCTTTATAACGTTTGTAGCAATGTATGTCCTACCGCTTTAACATTGGTTAAAAAACACTTGTTTAAAATCAAAATGATATTAAAAGAGCATTTGGGACCAAGGAAAATTATATTTGAGTAGAACATATTAATCGATGGACAGAAGCTCTTTAATCTGTATAACCAGATAATTCCAATGATAAAAATCGCATCTAGTACGAAACAGCGGTTGGTTTACGATCAATTCGAAATTATGTGTTTTTATCCCTATATAACAATGGAACATTGTAAGTTGATTAAATGTTTGATATTGATTGAAACACCAATTTCATAAAATATTGCAACTATCACTTTTAACGAATATATTGATTACTATTCACTATTTAACTAGTGAAGGTAAGAGCGTGATTAGATTGGGAACACTCTTCGCTTTGGTGATAGCATTTGTTGAATGCATGGCGATCCTGAATGTTAATAAAATAAGAAGAATAATGGCACACGTCAAAAAAGCAAACAATCTGTACAAGGAAACCAGAGTTGTAATGTATTCACGCAATTCTTAAAGAAACATCATAAAATCGATAATTTAACGTAGATGAAACTTAACAACTTCAGGAATCAAAGTAACGGCTGAAAGCGTTGTTGCACAGTTGACACCAGCATATGATGAATTAGCAGAATTATAGGGCTGCTGAGAAGTAAAAGACGGTCAATAAATAGAGAGGAATCTACAAAACTCAGAATTCTACCAAGATGATATTCATTCACTGATGTTAAGACGTAGCTTGCGGCATCTACTTTGATTCTTGAAATTAATTTATGAATCATTAAGTTACTTTCGTTTCTCTACTTAATTGTCGATCTTATATTATTGTACTATTTTCGCGCTTGAATAAAACCGATTGTATAGCCCTGGATCCCAATGTAAATGGTGTTTATCTATCCCTTTTTTTTCCAGAAGAATTCAGGACTCTCTTGTACATTTTTATAGCACGGAATATCACTACATCGCCAAAATCCACTGTTGTGCCAATTTTTAAAATTAATGAATAACATTGTCCCAAAAACTTATAAAATGCAAAAACAACGTTGAACAATAAATGGGAACATGCATCAATAATCATTTGCATAAAAATATAAGTAAAAATAAATAAATTGAAATTGTCCTTGTTAATTTCAACATATGTTAACAATTTTTTTTTTTTTTTTTTTTCAATTTATTCGGTTTATAAAAGGCCTTCACCTTTGGTAGCGAGCTCATTCGACAGTGAAAGTTTCATGTCCTAATTTAGGGTAGCCATCATCTTCCCGATTTATATCACCGATTCGGTGCAAAAAATCGATTTGCAATAATATTCTTTTCGGATATTCAAATAAAAGCAGACGATAAAATATTAAATTAAATATATCTTAGCAATGTAAATGTACCTTAAGCAAACTAAATGTATTTAATATAGTCATAATGTATTACAATGCCATGAATCCTTTATTTTATGCCCACGCATTTTTGTTGACGTCATTTTCTCAAAACAACCTGTTAGCGCATGTTAATAAATTGAAATAATATCTTCTGACTAAAAATGCGCGCGCGATAAAGTAAATTGTTCAAAAAATGATAATGATATGCTTCTTTAAGGTGCTGGCTGGAGCTAGGATTGCATTTTAGTCTGTATCGGCTAATGCGAAACAAAAAAGACTGATAGAATGCCGAGGCATCGTACAGTTCAAGCTGGCTAGAGGGGTTGCAGAGCGAGCTGCGTAGAACTCGGAAGAAACACAGGATGCGCTCTATCTACGCAGCTTGTGTCGCACACAGGTAAAAAGCAACGTTGGAACAAAGCGTGACGTCAGGAGGAGAAGATCGATCAGTGTTCGGAGTAATGATCATGCGTGGAAACTTCTATTGCAATTGGTACTCAAAGGGGGTGCCGAGATAAACCATTTCACAGTCAGGAGAATCAAAGAGTTCTCGCTCTCTTATTGTGCGCAGAATTACGACCAAACGGTCACTGAAAGTGACAGCCGTTTCCCCTTTCCCCTTCAGTTGCTTCTGAAAATGTCACCTTTTTTTGGCTGTGATGCAGATAGCTCGCTCGCTTTTAATTGATAGTCATTAAAGAACTATGTACATTAATGTAATATTTAAAACGTCGCACTTTTAAACTATTCAGTAAATGATAAATATTATAAATCTATGTTTGTAAAATATTAAATTAAAATGTCTGTAAACAAACACACGCAATTTCAAACTTCATGAAAAGCATAATTATTTTTTACCCTGAAAATCTTTTTTTGTGCAATATATGGAATTTCACTTATCTTGTAACTTATTCATTTTCTAAAATTATCTAGTTTTCCCTTTTGATCCATTTCGGAAGAAAACCATTTCTCTCGCCAGAAAGACTAAGAAAAAAAACATCAATAGATCGGTAACATTTTCCTCATTATGAAAAACATTTCAAGGAACCCGTACTGTCATTTGTATGACTTAATATGGTGAATATGTATCGTCTATAGCTTAAGCAACAGGCGATAATATAAGCTATGCTCGTTCCTGTCCATCAAAATGTTAAAAGGGAATAAAGCAGTTTTGTGTCATGGCGGGGTACCGGTAGAGTCTGCAGCTGAATTGGTGGCTTTCTTGGAAGAGGTTGGATAGATTTTTGAGGGATCCAACAGAAGAATGGAAATTATTAGCTATATTTCAGATAGTTCTTGGAATGGATTCGGTTTTAAATTCATCATGCAAGATACGGAGAAGGTTGAAGCGAAGTGCATTTGCCATTATTTTTAGTGCGCTGTTTTGAAGAATTTGGAGTATTTCCATGTTGTTAACGGAAGATCCCATATCGAGGATCCGTAGGTAGGATGGGTTGAAAATACTGTAAGTCAGAGGTCTTCAAACTGGGTTCCCTGGAACTTTGACAAGGGTTCTGCAAGAGATCACTATTTGTTTAATCAAAACGTCAAAATTTTAAAAGAAAATTTAATTTTTTTACAAAAAATTAAAAGAAGTTTGATTTTAAAATTAAACATGAATAAACATTTTATGGATAAAATAAAATCTCAAATTTCGTAGATGTCATGTGCTTCAAATACATTAACCGAGACACATAAGGTCACTTATTAGTCTCCATTCTTTGCTCAGATGAAGAATCGTTTACTTATTTGTTTACTCCTTTCACTATTTTCAAGGTATAAAGTAAAACTGACGGCATTCTTTTAAAATTGAAATTTTGGGCAGATTGCATTTTGAAAGATAATTTTGAATGCTTTCCTAATTTGCTTATTTTAGTAGATGGTAACGCTATTCCCGATAAAAATGAAAAACTTAGTTTGACCCAACATTAATCAGATCTACGAAAAACATTTCTTGAATAGTTCCTTGTTCAAAAAAACATTATCTTCGATCCAAACTCCTACTCAAGTCTGTGACTCCTCCAAACTCCCAAAAAAAGAAAGAGAACAACAAATTGATACATCGACCGACACTCAATTGAAACTAAATTTTAATCAAGTTGATATTATGCATTTTTTGATTGATATTAGAAATGAATTCCCTGAAATTGCCAAAAGAGCTGTGAAACGTCTTATGTCATATGTTTCAACATAATGTATGCGGAAATCTTGAAAACAGATTTGATGCTGAAGATGATACTAGGTTGCAGATTTCAACAATTATTCCAGACGTAAAAATAATATGCAAAAAAAAAAAACAATCGCAGCCAAGTCATTAAAAAATTTTCTTTTTATTAATTTGTTATAATTTAAAATATCGTTGCTATTTTTATTATTCATAGAATATATTTTTAAAAAACCTCTTACCCCAAATACCCATTAGCTACCTTACCATTCATTATCTTTATCAAGACGTTTCTATTGTGGTAAAATAGAGATGCGATAATAATTTTATAAATTCGAATAGAATAAAGCTTTGATATCCTATTTTTCTTCTCTTTGATCAAGGGGTTCTTTCAAGAAAATTGTAAGCTCAAAGTGTTCCCCGAAATTCAAAAGTTTGAATACCTCTGCTGTAGGTAAATCAATATTTGGTTTTCAAGGGACAGTTTGGGAGGATTTTCGGAGAAGGATCATGTGAGACTGCAAAGTCATTTTCCAAACTTGAGTTTGGTTCTATTGATGTGTAAGAATATTGTGAGCACCCAGTGTGGTAAGATAGTTTATGCTTTTAGATGCCGCTGTTATCTTTTTTTTTAAGTAAAGTAAGAAGTGAATAGTATATAGAGTAGTTGAATAAAGATGATGTCTTTGAAACAGCGCCCTAATTATAGTCCTCCTCCCGATAATAAATTGGTTTGCGCTGAAATCAAGGTTTTTCCTAGGTATTTGGTTTCAAAAGACCAGAGAATATTTTCCTTAAATAGTTTCAACTCGTCTATTTGTTTTGGAATCTGCTTATTTTATTTTAAGATGATGGTACCGTTATCGAACAGCTTGATCGATCTTTCCCCTCGTGACGTCACGCTTCGTTTTTGCTACTTTCCAACGCAGGCTGCGCACCTACGCAAATTCTACGGGAGCTCTGCAGCTTGCTCGGCAACCCCTCTGACCAGTTGGAACTTCTGCTAGGCTTCTCCCATCGTTTCCTCTCTTTTCTCTCATCGTTTCCATCGCACTTTTTTTGTCCGATGCCTCGACATCCGAATAATTTTTTCATTTATTTTAGATCACACAGATAGATTAAGATGCAGTTCAAGCAATTGTTGGCACTCCAATGAAATTGGCTGAGTCCAGGGGAAATTCAGTGCATTTCTTTAATGCCAGATGCGAGGCCAAATTTAGCGTTGAAAAATATTTTTCGTTCATAGATTCATAGAAAATACATTTATTTGTTAATTTTGTTACTGTGCAACAAAATAAAATAATTAGAGATAAAAATCAGGGTTTTTATATGGTGGTAAAGTTTATTAAAAAAATTATTGAAATATTAGTTAAAATTGGTCGCAGATATCTAAATATTGCATTGTTAGGCAAGTAAGAACGGTTCCCACAATTTCTGAGCTCTAGCTTGATGGGAAGTTGGTTAAATTAATGATAGAAAATTTGATAACACACTGATACACACACCAAGTGAAATACATAAAAACGTTTAAACTCACTAAAATTAATTAATTCATTCGGTACATTAAATGGTTGGAATGCAGTTTAACCCAACCACCCTTGGCGACAAGAATTATTTGGCAGTATTTTGCCAAATGTGGCTACCCTGTTCCGTTTTACGGACTTAACGTTGAGCCAAAAAATCGCCAGGTTTGGTGCCAATTTTCAAAATCACCCCAATTGGTTGGGCTAAACTGTATTATTAAAGAAAATATTAGTTAAAACTTGTCGCAAATGTCTAAATATTGCATTGTTAGGCGAGTAAGAACGATTCGCAAGGTTTCAGAGCTCTAGCTTGATGGGAAGTTGGTTAAATTAACAATCGAAAATTTTATGACACACACGCACCAAGTGAAATACATAAAAACGTTTTAAAAAATACATTGTTACATGCGCAATGTAACTTGTACACTTGTCAACAACTTTATTGTTCTTTGCCGACAGCTTTTTCTCGTTCTCCAGTTAAATAAGTGAACCTTTTTCCCGGACTATTTTTTTTCCATCTTAACTTAAAAGAATAATTATAGTCTCGGGAGTATTTAAACTTTTTTTTTTTAGAAAAAAAAAATTTAGATTTGAAAGGGGCTCAAAGAGCACAATCTAATATCAACGCAAATAGTATCAAAAGACGAAAGTGAGTTTTCCGCAGCCGTCCACAAAATTCGAAGGTCGAGATACTAAAATTCGATTTTCTTGTATAACCACTGAAACGCTTGTAACGCTACGTTATTTATTCTTTCTGTTGTCTCCAATTTGCTTAATTAGAAGAACACATGGTCAAATGAACAATGAATCCAAAAATAACGATTTGCTTTTATTCAAGTATTGAATATTTAAAATCTATTCCTGTCTTTCTCTCTGTAGGGAAAACTTGCCCAAATACATCTAAATTGTCGTTTCGAATGCCAAATAATACATTTCTTACAAACCCACTTAGATTCGAGTAAGAATAATATTTGGAGTTGAGAGTTCGCGTCTTTAAACCTAAGTCGAAACTTCCTAGCTAGTATCCGAAAACTGTATGAAAAAATTATCATTTTCCCGTCAAGTACAGATCCAGCTTCAGTAATTATCTTCCTCTACCTACCTAACTCTCTTAATTCTCGGTTATTCGTTTCTTAGCAGCTTATAAATGTAATTTATCCGATTTATTCACTACACTTCATAATTTCGATCTAATTTTCTGAAATGACGTTTAATTTTATTCGGAGGAACTTTAAATTCAAACACATCAGAAAGAAGCCAGAAGTATAAATTGAAGGGAGAAAATCGCTATAGAATCTAATGTTACTTTCTGTAGAAACTACATTTTGATCTAACAAATTTTCCAATTCTCATTCTCAGTTAAACATGACTGAGATCATGTGTTGAAAAACTAATTAAAATATTTATTAACCTTTCAACATGATCCTCAGTCTTGTTGAAAAGCTTTATTATGCAAAGTGGATTATTTAATGAAAAATGTGGATGACAACTTCCAGCACTTTTAATGTTCCAACCGAATATATTACCCATCACAAAAGACTATTAGATTGGCAAAAACTAAGAGGGTCAACCTTTAATGTATTAAATAATACTTGCAAAATTTTATGTCTAGTGCGCAATTATCATTGCAGAAAAACGATTTCAATATCGATGTAAAAGTCTCAAAAGGAATTAAATGATGATAGTAAAGAATTAATTAATTAGTATAATTAGCGTAGCTAATTGATTTCTAAAAAAAATCATTATTTATCCTGCAATTGATCCATCATTATAAAATAACTCTAAATTTTGTAAAATTGTGCTCAAACGCTTATGAGAAATGGAGGCTTAGAAATGCATATCTTGATGCCTCATATGAATGTGTATTTTTAATTATTGACAATATACAGGGTGTTTTGTAACTCATGGGCAAAATTTTAAGGAGTGATAAAAAACGTCTAACAAACAATTTGGACCATACAATATAAAGGCGTAGAGCAAGCGGTGAGCCTCTAGACGGCGCTGTAATGGAAAGCATAAAGTGTGATGTTTCTTACACATCGTTATTTCTACCGTGGATTTTAGGAAGCATGGTGACGTACAGTAATCAGGAAAAGGGCATACTCCAGAAATCGCCAGCAGAAATAATGATGCGTAAGAATACTCGCGTTTTATGCTTTCCATTTAAGCGCCGTTCAGTGATTCACCGCTTGCTCTCCGCCTGTGTATTGTATGGTGAAAATTGATTGCATAGATGTTTTTTTTATCACCCCTTAAATTTTTGTCCATGAGTTTTGAAATACCCTGTAGATTTTCTACTCGACACTGATCAAAAATATTTGTGCCAATCAATAGATAACAATAATTGAAAAATAATTTTTATCATAAGAATATTAATTATCAAATATAGTTAAGAAAAAAAAAAGAAAATTGTAATATTATTTGCATATACATTTGGAATTTATATATATCTCTAACCCCTTCTGCTCCTCCCCAGTTCAAAAAACATTCAAGGTCTAAATAAATATAAGTAATCCTTAAGGGGGATGATATTTTCGTTTATAATTTTAATTACCGATCGTTTATCACTCGGTGATCGGTCGGTTAGTTTTATTGGCGCAATGGTCATGTTTAGCCAAGCACAGCCAAATATTATTTTATTAACAAAAACTGTGTATCTGATCTAGACAAAACTCTAGGGGATGGGATGACCGGGAGAAGAGCCGAAAATAGTTGCTAAGACTGTCAGTCGCATCACTCGTATTAATCAAAGACAGAAAACCCTTTGGGTGAACGTAGTATTTGAGAAAGGAAAAATGTGAACAATCTGTTTTGTTTTTGAAAGAACAAAATTAAGCGAAAATATAATTATACAAAAACAAAATTCAAGATATTTGAGGTTAGCTTTATAAATTTCATTATAACATGTGTTAACGTTCCACCCCTCTTTCTTTTCTTACCCCAAGCTCCACAAGTGCAATTGTTATTAAAAAATGAAATTGCTAACTCCTACAAATTCCTAACGCAGTTTTATTTTCACGAGCAAAACATTCTAATGTACAAAAACGTAGCCAGTGTTAACAACAAAAAGAATAACAAATAAAGATTCTGCCATAAAAATCAATTATTAAGTTAAATATTAAAGTAATAGCAATGATAAATTAGTAAAGTAAACAATAATATTCTGTTCGGATATTAAAATACATAAAACCAGATGATTAAATATTAAAATAAATAAGTCCTATTAATGTAGTAACATATACCTCAAGCAAACTAAATATGATTATTAAAATCATAATGTATTAAAATGTCAATATTTTGAACCTAACACCATGCAATCTTTATTTTATGTATTTTTGTTGACTCCGTTTTCTTTAAACAACATGTTAGTGCACGTCAATAAAAAAAACAATTAAGAAATAACTGATCTTAAAAATAACCTCCACTAAATGATTACTGAAAAGAAAAAAGAGATGTTAAACGCGTTTTATAGATAAATCGTTTCTGCACGAAAACGAAATACGACAGTGCGAAAAATTGTCATCGCCAGTCATTTTGGTTGATCATTTTGCGATGAAACGGGAAACATTTATTCCAGAGGATATTATCATCTTGTTACACATATCGAAGTAGATCGTGACGTCGTATTACACTTTTTATTTTACACATGCAAGCCAATGGTACATATTGCATTGGAAGAAGCAGAGCACATCACATGGCAAGACGTTGGGCGAAAAACAAGGAGAGAGAGAGAGGCGAATGATTAGCATGAGATATTATATTCGGCCCAAAAGGGAAATCCCGGAATTCTGCTGAACTTGCAAGTGTTTGAGTATTGTGATACTAGTGTTAAACCTGCGACTTCATAAAGCGAAGGTGACATCTGCCGTTAATGAGTACATAAAAGTTGATTGGTAAATTTAATTGGATATTAAAATAGTGTATGTTAAAAAAAGAGAAAGAGAGTTAAAAATAAGAAAAGAATGAAATTACTAGATTCATCAAGTGTACATATTTCTTTTTATGGTCTAAAAATATATTTTGAAGTAATATTTTTTTAAAAATATAGTTTTATTCTTTTTATTTTGTAGAATTTTCTTTTCTTTTTTTGTTAGTTTTAAGCCTCTTATAAAATAATTTTTTTGCAATAACATTATTTTTCTCTGACAGATGATATTGATATACTTAGGCTTAATGGCGGTAAAATAGTTATAGATTAGTATTGAAATGTTATTGTAGAAAGGTATTTGTCTATTTAAGATTTTAACCTTTTTAAAATTGATTGCTTAAATTTGGATTGTTCTCTCTCTCTCTTTTTCTTTGTTTTATATATGGCTTTTTCTATTTCTCTCCATATGTTTTTATTTTCTGATGTTATTTGATCTTTTAGTTTTTAATATGTGTTTCATTTTAAGTAGAGAGTTCTATATGGTTCATATATCATTTCCTGGAAGGGAATGCTGGGCCTGTAAAAATCTGCAAATCTATCATAAAATAGATTCAGAATTTACGAGTGATATAATTCATTTTCTCTTTTGGTTTATTTCTCCCATCTGTTTTAATATTATCATCATGATTAGATTTGTACTTATGTTTATTTTATCGTTTTCTTTCAATTATTTTCGCATTCTTACCAGTTTGGTAATGTAACTTTTTGTATTTTTTTTTTTCAATTAAAAGCAAATTTTTCATTTTTCCTCTTTAATCTAAGAAAACTTACATGTGGGAAAGCTCTTTTATTTTGGGGAATTCTATTGCGTTAATTTAATTTATAAATTTTAAATATAATTCATTTATTTTATTTTAATGAAATATTATATATATATATATATATATATATATATATATATATATACTTCAGTAATATAAACCAATTGTTTTTAGACCCCATGTGCGAGAATTCGTGAGGGATAATACATTTGTGCGCTATATTTTTCTGTAAGTACCAAAATTTATTACTTTCTGTGTTTCATAACTTTTCCTTTTGTATAATGCATAAGTGGATTAACCAAATAATTGGGGAAATGTGAGTAATCTTTTGAATGTTCACCATTATTAATAATGAAAATTAAATTAGATAAATTGATATTTCTTTGATTAATTGATTGTTTATTAACGTTGCACTGAGAAGCAACACGAGGACCATTGGCGTTGGACCTCGTAATTTTGAGTCTCGGTCAAATGCAACTAAAATTGTAGAAAGTAAAAAATCTTTAAGCGCTATGTAAATAACCTTCCTTACATGTGGATGCTGGTTTGCCATAGTGACGATATATTACGTTTGTGAATATTGTGACATGTATTTTATCTTTGTGTGTGTGACATTTGTGACACGTTTGTGAATATTGTGACATGTATTTTATCATTGTGTGTGTACATACTTTAACCCATAAGAAATGCCGAAATTATTTGCGATCCATCATACTGTCGTCTACGAGTTCAAGTGCAGACTGAGAGCGAAAATTTTTTTCAAAAAGGCATCCTAAGCTATTGATATGGCTTTCAAGTTTATTTAAAATTAAACGCACGTAGTTACTGACCCAGGTTCGAATGAAAAATTGGCGCGGTACCATCGGTTAAGCTGTATTTAGTTTATTAAAATAAACAACCACTTTAATCAAAATACAAAACTTACTAGTCATGGAGTTTCTGATAGTGACGAGGGATGCCAAGTTTAGACGACGCTACACGATTTCTCTGTTATCTTTACCGCTCGCTATATTGGAATAAAAGAAGTGGGGGAAAGAAACCTATATATATATATATACTATAACCAACCCGCACCAAGCCTTAAATTCGAATAAATTGAAAACGCCAGACCATCAATCTAGTGACAAGGCACCACAATTTAACTTTAAGACTTTAAGACACTCATCCAATTTCCTGCACGCATTCCAGGGGCCAAGAGTAGGCTAGAGATCATGGTCGCGAACTCGCAGTAAGCATTGTTTCCATAGTGTTCTGGGTTCCAATCCTGATGCCACTTTGGACCTACCGTGTAGTGGGTTTCATGCATGTTAAATCTGTCGAAGCGCCAAGTCCTCTCCAAGAAGTAGCGTGATGGGAAAGTTTGGAGAGGGAGGTACCCTTTTTAGGTGCCATTCTCGTCATTTGACTGAGGTTCAATATTAAGAGGTCCTTCACTAACAGCGCTAGTGTTGCTTCTAAAAGCGAAGTTAATAAACAAGAAAACAACAATAACCCGTACGCATTCCGTCATGCGTCCTATTTACCGAAATTGAAAGGACAATCTGAAAATTACAAAAGACTGGATCATCCCCATCACTATGACTGGAAGATGGGAAACTATTGAAAAGTGCTCTCAGGAAGATAAAATGCAAGGTCATATTCAGTAAATAATTCTACGATATTCGTGTTAGATACATAGAACATCCTTTTTTTCACATAGCGTGATATATATGTGTGTGTGTGTGTGTGTGTGTGTGTGTATTATTGTGTGTGTGTGTGTGTGTGTGTGTGTGTAGAGAAAAAAAATTTAAAAAATAAGAAGCATACTAAATTTAGTACGTCAAAAAGAAATAATAAAAATAGACACCCTAGGTAATTTTCGTAAATCTCATTGTATCATGATAAAATTGATATATATGTCAATATTTCAATGGAAAATAAATTATCGTAATAAGAAAGTACACTGCTGGCCCTTAAAATTGCAACATCGGGAGGGAATGACCTGATGAACGTCAAAATCGCATGAAATGAAAAAGAGGTTAGAATATGCAAATGATTATTATTTCAGCGCATTTAGACAACGCAGGAGGGAGAAACAATATCTGAAGCACTGCATAAACAAAAAGTTGTGTAGTGGATTTCTCATTCGGAAAGCGCTTTGTAAGGTCGGACTTTGCTCAAAATATCATATTCGAATAAGTAAAAGAATTGTTTACCAGCAAGTGCCCGACTTCGTTAGAGGCAAGATTGATGCCTATCGAGAGTGTGGATTATCGTTTCGTATTATAATAATAATAATCGCACTGGAGGAAATCCAACCACTGTTATTCGAATATGAAACCAATGGGTTGGTGAGGGTCGTACTGAAAGCCATGCAGGATTTTTACGTCCTCCCATGACTAAAGCCCGAGAGGACGGACATATTGTGAGGTTGGACCTGCAAAATCATACAATCACATCTCAGACTATTAGTCAGGAAATGAGCATGTTTGCATCACATCCAGTGTCCGCTTTTAAGGAGCGACATTTGCAGCAGCATAGACTCTCAGCACAGCGGCCATTTCCTCGGCTTCCCTTGACAATGCTGCATAAAGAGAGACGGTGACTCTTGTGCGCCGAACAACAAAACTGGATGTCGTCTTTTCAGGCGAGTCCTAGTTCTGCGTGCAGTATTCTGATGATCGTATACGGGTCTGGAGGATCAGAGGAGACCGTTCTTTGCCTGCTTGCAATCTACATCCTCATAGAGACCCTGTACTTGCTGTGATAGTTTGGGCAGCCCTCGGGTACACGACACGTACATCTACTTTTCAGATCGACGGTAATTTGAACACAGATTTATACATTTCTGATATCTTACTTGCAGTCGTTGGGTCCTATCCTCGAAGCCGGCCAATCGTCCTCTTCCAATAAGATATGACCATAAATCGCAAGTCGTGTTATGACATTCCTCGATACGCAAGGTATTCGATTGTTGCTCTGTTCCGCACGGTCTCCGGATCTGTCCCTCATTAAAAACATCTGGTCATGGGCTGCTGAAAATCGGCCTCTCACTCCTCTCCAGCTAATACGGTGGATGAAGTGTGGCATACACTTGAAGCAACATGGAATGTGTTGCCCGTTTCTGTCATCTAATCTTAGTTCGACTCTATGCCTAACTGGGTAAGGACTGTTTTACCTGCCAGGGGTGGTAGCTGTTTCTATTAATTTCGCACCCCTGTAAACCTCCAAACTGCTTGCAAATTTAATCATTTTGTTTTCATGCCATACTGTTTACGTACAATAAATATCTTTTTTCCATTTGCTTTCCTTCATGGTGTTGCAATTTCAATGGCCAGCAGTGCAATTAATTAACTTAATTTACATTTAAAAAGATTTTTCGTTTGCTATTGCTGCTTTTTTTTTTTTATCGTGTAACTATTTTATCATCCTGAAATTCCTCAAAATTTTAGTTACATAAAACTGCTCAGAAATCCTTAAGACAATTGGATTAATAATAAAAAAATAATCTAGAATCACTGCATTCGCACAATTATTAAGTAATCTAGAATCATTGCATCCATTAAAATAATACAGAATCTTTGCATCCATTAAAAATAATATAGGATCATTGCATCCAATAAAAATATTATAGGATCATTGAATCCAATAAAAATAATATAGGATCATTGAATCCAGGAATTAGATTATTAAAAAGTACTGAATTCTAAGTAAATGAGTTGTAGCTGAACACACTGTAAAATCAAATTTATTACCTAAATGTATTTCGGTGTAAGGCTACATCAAAGACAAATTATAAAATAATATCAATGATTATCTATTGAAGCTACAAAAATACTATTATAATAAAAAAGTAATAAATTATGATAAAAAAAATCTAAAAATTAATTTGTTTTGCGCTTATTATTAAATGCAACAAAATATAAATACTTGTGCGATTTAAATTATGGAAACAATGTATATAAAGACCTAATTGCTTTGATTTTGACGGTACTAAAAAATCTAAAGCAAAGATATTCATATAATAATTTAAGAAAGTAATATATATTTAAATTAACTTGTATTTTTTTTTTAAATTCCTAAATGCTTTTTATCTTTTCAGAGCGATATTTATAGGCATCTATCTTGGACTTGCTTGCTCTGGAAGCATGAGGTATTATATAAGTCATTTCGACTTGGCTATCGTTTTTTTTTTTTATTATTATTTATTTACTTCAATTTTTATCAACAAGGATCAGAGGAAGCAAAATAATTTTTTTTTTTTTTTTTTAATTTATTTATGCAGCTGATATAGCTTTTTTTTTTGTTATATTTTACTCGACGTAAACTAGCTCAAGATTGTTAATAAAAAAAAAAAAAAAAAAAAAAAAAAACAGCCCGACGACAGTTACATCTAACTGCAGCCGATGAATTCAAGTAATAAATCCTTTCTCAAAAAAACTATTTTAAAAAATTAAACACTATTTCACAATGAAATTATTCAAGTCGAATATTATTAAGGGTAAAAATTACAGTTTTTACAAATGATATTGAAATAAACATTTTATTCTTGAGAGGGATCATTGAAAAAAAAAACATTTCATTTAATATATATTTTTTACAATTTATCATAAATGTTTTATTCCGATACTTCCAACATGTTTTTTAACTTATATTTAATTTCTTTAGTTAAAATTTTTCATCACTGTGGTAGTGTGTTATTTCATCGAAAACAAATTGTAATCTTCGCTCTAAATTTCTCTGTTCAACTCTGAAGCAGTACTTTGAGCCTGAATAAATTGTGAATAATAGTAATGTAAAGGTAGGGAGGAAGCAATGTGAAAGCTGTTTAAGTATGGCTTATTTTGTAAGGAAAGGATTTGATTTCGGTTTTTGCAAAGAATTAATCCTCTCTCCAGGTGAAAAGATTTTTGGTAAAGGTTTGCAAATTATACCTATTTTTTCAAAGATGTCTATATACTTAATGGGAAAAAATGTTTGAGATATTTTTAAGTAGATTAAATTTTAATTTCGATAGATTAAACGTGTTTAATTAAATTTTAATTTTTATTTCAATTAAATATTTTGCAAAATTCTTCTGGGTTTGGATATGTGGAAGAAAAATTCATTATTAACAAAAGTTTGGTTGAAGGACTTATTTGTGTTATTGCTTTTGATGGATGATTTTTTTGCTCGCTTTTCCCAGGTAAAAGCTTCGATTTTTTTTGTGGGGGGAAGGGGAGAATTTTCGAGCATTTTTGAAAAATTAGCTGTGTGAAATCCGCCACAGTTACACCTGCAGATTTGGTGCAGTCTCTAATGCGATGATTATCGCCACACTTGAGACAACTCAGAATTCTATTACTGAATTTTGAGTGATGGTAAAAAAAAAGTGGCAGAGATAACACTTATTAGGTGTTATTCACTGATTTCACTTTTTCAATAGCCTGAATTTGTAAAATTAAGGATATTTTTATTTTTTGTGGTTTTAGAGATTGAATAAGAAATCGGAGAAGACTGTTGTTGATTTTCTGGATTTTAGGCTGAAGCAAAAATCTGTTCTAAAATTTTGTTAGGAAAGTTCACGAATTATTTCACTACTGTCATAATCTATGGATAACCCCGTTTTACTGCTTTGAGGATACTTTGATTGAGAATTTCAAACTTGTGTGCTTCGATTATGTTATCAACAATATATCTTTAATTAATCTGCGGATATTGATAGAGGGTGAAAAAAGTTTTAAATTAGAGTCAATATTTTTTCCGATGGTTATTGACATTTCTTTAATTATTGCTGGGGTATTTTTCGTTTCTGTTACTTTTTTTTAGGGGAGGGGGAGGTTGCTTCTCTTTATAATAGGTTGAATTCTCGATAATTTCGAGGGAGGATTCGCCATCGGGATCTATATCAATTAGGACTTTCTCTATTGCAAGGGTGTTAAATTTATCTTAGAGACTTGAAATTTCGTTGGCTTTTAGTTTTTTTTATTGTTGGTAGTAATAACTTTTTGAAGAGATATACTTTTAACCACTCAAGGTGATATTGTTAGCCACCCAAGGGGCTCAACTTCAAAATGGTCGCCCAATAACTTTTCAAAATAGTGTTTTCTGAATATCTTTCTGGTCACAATCCCTAACAAATAAATTAATAAGTGAGTGAGTGCATGCGTGGATAAGAGAGCGAGCGTGAAGGAATCGATCAATCAAATTTCTATTCCGCTGTCATATTATCGTTTGCTTTAATTCAAATATTTCTTTGAATACTTGAAAAGGTAACTGAATCTGTTCTTTGCAAAACTTTGCATGGAATAATTTTTATTAGTATTTCTATTGTTTCTAACTTTGGTACAGTTAGAATCATCATATTTATGATTATCAAAATAAATTGAATTTCAGTTTGGGTTGTTCTTATCTCTGAATTAGCTTCAAATGCTTTATTTTTTATAATGTTTAGCATTAGATGGAGAGCGAGCAGAATGCAAAGGTATCTCTTCTATTTTTTATTGTATTCTGAATTTCTGCGCTTGTTTCATATAAAGCTCGGTGTAAACTGGTCAAGTTACATGAAAGGGTATGGTAAGCCATTCAAGTTCTCCTTCATTGAAATTTAGTTAATGAATAAGCTCCTCTACGAATTTAAGGAGAAGCTTTTCAGCTTGTTTAATACGAGTATGGTTTGAAAAATTCTCGAAATAAAACTCAAAATAACCACTGATCTCATTCAAAAAAAACTATTTTTATTTTTTAATGTACTCTCAAAGTACTTTTCTCGAAAAATGGATTCCTCCTTCAGATTGTAAAATATTTGTCAACTCCGGCTTTCATTTGAAAAGTATCTCAGTTCACCAAGGAAATTTTGAGATGAGAAAAGACATGGAAGTTTGATGGATCCATATCAGGCGATTAATTGAAAAATTGTTTTATTAGCGTTGCACTTAGAAGCAACATGAAGGTTTTTGGGATATATCTCGTAATTTAACGAGAAATAACGAGGATGGCATTCATTTCAACGCTTTCAACGAGAGCACTTGGAGCCTTGAACCTTCTTTTGCTGTGGTTCGTTCAGGAGATTAGCGTAGTATTTTCCTGTAATGCGTTGACTAGTGTGAGGATGAATAGTCGTCTTAATCACTTTCGCTGATACCGTGACCTTTCCTGCCAACTGTATTGCTTTTTCTTTTGTGTGAGGGGGGGAGAGAGTTTATCAGTATTTTTCCACTGCATCGACTGTTGTTTTGCCTCTCATGTCTCATATGTGATCACAAATTGATATAAAAAAAATCTTGCAGCTTTTCTAAAAGCAAACCAAACAATATTCAGATTTTTGTCAGCGGAGGGAATCAGCATGTTTCCATTGCATCGATAGTTGTTTTGCCTCCCATGCCTCATATCTAGTCAAGAATCGGTATTAAAAAAATCTTGTTGTTTTTCTGCAACCAAAGCAAGCTAAACAATGTTCACATTTTTGTCCTCTGATGCATTTTTGAATCAGTGTTAACAGCAATGGAACCCATTTAGCAGATAATTTTTTCATACCCAATTCCTCAGTTAAAATGTGATATACCCGTTTAGTTCATATCTCTACAGTTTCAGCAATTTCTCGCACTTTCAGTCGGTGATCTTTCAAGACATTTCATGCACTTTTTCAATAATTTTTGTGGTCGTGATACATATTGGTGGACCTCTTCGTGGACAATCTCCCAGGCTCCCCGGGACCAAATTCCAACTCTTTAGTCGAATCGATAACAATGGAATATGAAGGAGGAGGTTTTTTCGGCATGCTCATGAAAATCGACATGAAATCCATTTACTTCCAGTCCTTTATTAGCGATGCCACTGCTCATATATATCAGTTTTTTCCATCGTCAAAAATCACTTCACGATAACAACAATAGAAAGTGTCTGCAACACAGCTCTTCACTCATGAAATACGCCACGTTTTTACTCATAAAAGGTAACAATTGTTACATTCGAACCGAACTGCGCCCACAGTGACCTCTGGTGATTCCGAGAACTTTTCACATTCCCCTAAAATTAGAATGTATAATTTTACTCGCTAATTCGTTGTTCTGCGTAAAACATGTAAAAGAAGCTAGACAGGCCTTTACCTACATAGAAATTACAGTAAGTTCGTCAGTCTCAGGACATTGTATGGTGTTCAGGAGTTCAGGGTCAAATGCGCAAGGATTGAAAGTCGATGGTGCGAAGTATCGGGGGAAAAAAATCTTAAGTGCATCGAGATAGAACAAAACGATTGAAAATAAAAAAGATAGCTAAGAAAATAATATTACCGTCGAATAGTTCAAGATGGTAGAAATGAATTTCCCCAAATTAAATTAGCGAGCAATCAAGATGTCTTCGAGATATTAAAATGAAAAAATTCAAACAAATATGTGGCCAGATTGAATCGTTTCATTCGTCCCGAACAAGGTTAGGGTGGGGATAGAAGAACTGTGTAGGAAAAAAAATGTGAATAAATGAAAATAAGTGAAAATAGTGGACCTATAGTACTTACTGAAGCTAATAATCAGATCTGAATGAAATATGCTTCAGATCTGATACTATATAATTCTCTGATATATATAATCAGTACTATATAATTCTCTGCCTTTTTTTTTTTTTTACGAAACACTTGAATTTCATAATGAGAAAGATTTGATACATTATTTAAATATGTTAATTAATTAATCCATAAATATAATTTAATTCCTGTTGAGCCATAAACATTGATATCAATTTGCTCTAATTGCGTTGCGAGTTCTGCAAGTTATTAATGTTGTCCCATTTTTTGACGACTGAACACCAAAACAATCAGCATTTTGATAGCTGCATGTAAAAATAACCAAATTAAAAATTTTTGAAAGGAATTTTTTTATAGGATTACATCAAAATCACATTTCAGTAACAAGTGTCTATAATGGCACAGCATTTATAAATTTAAAACTTGTTGAGCTAATTCGGCGGAAAATCACTTGATTAAGCTAATAATGACGCGATTCACGTCATGTCGGTTCAAGTTTATTTACTTAGTTGATATGTATTTTGATTTTTTATTTACTTTATAATCCATTCTATATATTATGTATCTCTCACACAGAAAATTTTTTTTTCTTTACAGGCGAAAATTTCCGACGAATATTATACTTCTGTCTATCTTTGTAAGCAGTTTTCAAATATATAAATTAAAGATGTTCCATTTTGAAATATAGCTGCACTTTAACTGATAAGCTATTTATTTATAAATATCGGAATATAAATTTAAGAATGTTTAATTATTAATTATAAAGAGTATACACTTTAAACAAAGACGTGTCCAAAAGAAATTATCTGATTGTGGCGAAATTCTCCATGAAAATACCTTTCGATTTAATATATAAATAAATATTGGCCATCAATGAATCAATAGAAAATTTAGAGACTGCGCTCAACTAATCAACGAGATGGCATGAAAAGAAAAGAAATTCCAATTCTAGCCAGTAACTTCCATTTAAATTTATTTTCATCTACTTATTGTAGAAACAACTCACATACAGACTTACACTAAATATAAGGAATATATCACCATTTGAGGAAAGCCATGCAGTCGAGCTAAAGAAATCGCGATCAAAACGAAGTATAGCTTGATTTCTGGGTCGGAGCAAAGCCACCATTTGGCAATGTTATCAAGAAAGGTTGAAATATTGCAGAACAAGTTAACGACGTTCAAGCATAAGAACGTGAGAAAACGATTGTGAGATGCATACTCACACCACCTGACTTGTCGTTCTCGACAATCTGATGCGTAATAGGGATATAAGTAACCCCAAATACTATTGACAGATAATTCAAAGTACGAAGTTTAAATTCAGGGAGTTCAATGCACTGAGTACCCTGCTGAAAATGTCTAGGGTACTAGTAAGATACTCATCGGATTTCCTCCGCTACAATCTACCAACCTAAAATTATAATCAGGAGAGTAATTCCGTTTGAAATCAGACCCTTTAAGATATCTTCTGTTAAAACCTTGTGTGGCTCTTCATTTAACGCTCCCACTGGCTTATATTATTTTTACTGAATAATGCCTAGGCACAAGCGACAAAGATTTTTTCCGATTAACTTTGTACTTGTCACATACTTTTACGGCCTAACAGATCTTTTCCCAGTAGAGCAAATTTAGGACCTAGTGAACTGGCGTCTTCGATCTTCACAGGTCGATTGCTAATCTATCTGATCAAGAGCTGGAGGCAGTTTCCCAAAAAACCAAGAGAACATGTACTCATTCTGCAAGTCACTGAAAAGCCAAATAACAGCTCACGTAAAGCTAAAAATGGAAAAACGTCTTATTTATTGATTCGATGTGTGTGTAACTATAGCTTCCGAATTTTTTTAAAAAACAAGTTTCCTTAAAATTCTATTCGTTTTTTCCCTATACATAAACACATACACTGATTTACTTCCCTTTTGATTAATTCCTTCATGATGAACTGCTTTTTTTTTTTTTTTTTTTTTTTTTTTTTTTTTTGCCTTACAGTGTATTTATTACGGTAATTTAACACTGAATCAGAGAATTTTATCTGAATCAGTCCAGAATAATGTTGTCAACTAACAAAACTTAAATGGTTAGTAAAATTTATATTTCGACATAGAGCAGAATTTTAACATGCCTGTTATGTAGATTTATGCTAAAATCTTTTGAATTAACGAGGCAAATGATTGGTCTCAATGTCTTATACGAGTAGATTTAAAGCTATATTCCAATAACAAACTGTAACAATTTTTACTCGGCAACATTACTCTGAACTGAGTCGATTAATTGACCATACCCTTATGGAATTGCATATATAATCAACAATTAAAATATAGTTTGTTACGTGCAGGTTACACGGTTGGAAGCAGATTTGATATCAAAAAGTAGATTTTATATTCGTTGGTACTATGTAATGGACTAACTTCATTCGCAGAGTTAATTTTTAAGTATTTACATAAGCCTTGAAACATAATTTCTAATTTATTTCCCTTTTCAAAAGTCATATCTTAAGAGGTTTATTAGCTTATGAATTAGACACATTCAATTTGAGATTATTCCAAATACAAAGAAATATTTATAAGCATTTTTTATGTTTAAATATCTTTTGACATAAATCTAAACATTAAAAGAACAATAAATTTCAAAATACTCCCGATTTTAATTATTAAGACACAAAAAAGTGCTGCAAATAAATGGTAAAACAATGTACTTTTTTTCAGACTTTATCGGCAGCTTTCGTCCTAGGATCAATATCCAGGTACTTATTTTATAAAAGTTAGTCTCGCGCACAAGAGAATATTCCTTACAATAGTGCCCGAAATCAAAACATATTTTTAACATTAATTCCAAGTAATTACCAATAATACGACACACTCCTTACTACTTACACTTGGAGAATATAATGATAAACCCACTACACTTACAAAAGTGGTATGAAAGTTATACATTCACTTTCAAACCACGGATACTATCACTAGGAACCTCTTCTTAAATCCCGACGCCTCCTTACAATCATGGTATGACATCAATTACACGTGAACGCATACTATTTTTTACTAGTGCAATCTTGCTGTTGCATGAAGCGTTGTTTTCAGTAACGAATCGGGATTCAATATCAAAGTGCTTCTCATCAAATCTCCATCTGAGATGGGGGGGGGAGAGTCTGCTGATATGCTTCACAGATGAGGAAAATCAACTTTTTTAAAAAAAATTATAGTAGAATCCTGATATATAAGCAGTGTCATATTTCACAGCCGTATTTCATCGTATAATTTAATGCAAATTCTCTGACTGCACAAATCTGAAGCCCGTGAACTTGAAATAGCTATTTTGGAGGTTTTGCAGGCCGTGTTTAAGAATGATAATGCGAGACCTCAATCCGAACTTGCTATTCGATCTTTACAGACTGATTTGAAAAGTTGTCAGATGTTTAGAACCTGCTTCAGACGCTTTTAGAAAGTGCATGATTGCGCAATGTTATACTTCTCAAAGTTTACCCAGTGTTTATATCATCTTTTTTTAGAAGAATGATAATTATTGCCCTCGGATATTAATAAAATCGAAACTTCTCAAAGTACAAGTCACGGCTCTATTTAGAGAACATAACTTAATTTGAGGGTCTCAGAAATTTTATTAAAACTGAAAAAAAAAAAGAAAGAAATTCTGAATGCCTTTCAATTGAAATTCGTTAACTCTTTAAAACTCTGAAGACGCTGAGTCTTGCAGTATCAAATATTCATGCAAGATGTATTTATGTACAAATAAACAAGTACACCAAGCTAATAAGTAAGAGTATTTGGTTTAGTTTGCAATTAATAGTAAAAGCATATTTGTCTGCATACCAAAGAATCGTTTTCATATAAATGTTCTCTATGATTAATTATTAGCAAATGTTATAAATCTTTTTCCAAATTTACGTACTTCTGCATCCTGGATCAGGAAAATATTTACTCGGAAAATAGTGTCGGAAGACAAAAGTTTGAGAAGCCCTGTCTCACACAAGCTCTGATTTATATATATATATAATTCACTCTCATCTTCGACTGCCATTAAACTTCGAAAGTTGAAACTCCATACGATTTCATTCGAATTTCGCAAAAAGAAGAAGTTTCGCGGAACTCGAGCGTTTGAGAAGGAAAACAGGAATTTGAAATTAATCATTTAAATAAAAAAAAAATCATTTGCACATAGCTTTGAAATTTTTCACCAAGATTTATTTCTAAAAAGGAACACATTTTCTCTAATCATGCGAAAGTAGAAAGTTTGAAATAGAACAAAATAATCAAGGCGATGAACTTGAACACAGTAAATGAAATAATGCTAAATACCGAGGCATATTTTTTAAAAATTGAAGTTATAAAGAGGGAGATTGATAAGATCGGCAATAATTTTTGTACTATGCAAATTATTGAATTTGTCATTTAGAATAACAGATCGCTTAAAAAATTTGTATATATATTTGCTTAACTTTCTTAACTACAGACGGACATTTGTAAATGAGTACGTTTTTTGAGATATTTATGTTTTCAATAGGGAACTTGCTAAACTGATATCGTAGAAGTAGACATCGTTAAACTGAATATTTATATTTGTCCCAAATCTACATGCATATCATAAATAATTCCCCTTAAATACTAAATTCTTGTCTTTATTTTATATCTTTGTCTACCTTGCTAATCTGGTAAAACATTCATCTAGTCACATTTTCTGAATATTACAGCTAAATATAAATCGTCCTTGACAAGATGATTCTAGCTATACGCCTGCTCAATAAATCGAATTCATTTCATCAAAAGGGAAATATATATATATATATATATAATAAAGCTTCATAAATCTGACAGATCCTTTTAGAACAGAGTGTAATTACTTCAGATTCAGAAAAATTGTTTTTAAGCACAAAACTATTACTTAATATTACGTAATTTTGTGAGTATCTTTTATTTTCAGTTACTTTGAAACAACTGCTGTATTCATAACAATCGGAATAACCACAGGAGTTTGTATTGCTGTAATTCTTTTTTCTTTTCATACTAAGGTACGTTTTATTTTGTTAGAATTCGATTCTATTCAGTCACACATTAATCTAACATTTTACTATTCTCAGGATAATATACCTTCAGTGCAAAAAAATAGAAATCTAACACAAAAATCCACGTGAAAAACTTTTATTTTATTTCCTTAAAAATGTATGTCACATGAACTCCATGCCTTACATCTTGATTTCAATTCATATATATATATATATATTCTTTCACACTTATATATATATATATATATATATATATATATATATATATATATAAGTGTGAAAGAATATGCAAATGTTACAGTTTTCTATATTTTATATTGAAATATTTTCCATAAAGTTTCAAGGGGGAAATAAAATGTACAATCAAAAACATATTTTTACTGCGAAAGAAAAATTAAAAATTTTCAAAAGAGAAACGAAATGAAACAATTTCTTTACAACCCCCCCTTCATACTTTTGATACCCACTATAAAATATATCTAACACTCTGCATGTCATGACTCGTACGTTTAAAGGAGGATGATAAATATTTGTTTTTAAAAACAACAAAAATCCCTTTTTATTCCGCATAGAACACACCAATTCCACTAAAAAAATAAATAGTAACCTGTAACTATATTGTATGTTCAGTAATACTTAGATCTTTTTTTTTTTTCCCGACAGGATAGATATATTTTGCCTTCACTAACAAAGACACAATCAGAGTGATTATAATCAAATTTGATACATTAATAGAAAATGTGAAGCCTATTAGGCATTCTCGAGGAAAACGTATTTGAAGTTTCAGAACTCATTAAGATCTTTCAATAAATGACACAACATATGATTGGCAATAGACTACAAATCATTTAGTTCAGATTCTGCTCTTTGTATTTTGTCGGGACCGCAGTACTATTTTCTGTTAATCGATTTTACATTAAGTATAAATGCTATATTCTTCATTATATTAAATATAAATGCTATATATATATATTACTCCCATTAAAATTCCTTATTGTTGATCACGCAACTTCCTAAGCTGCATCTATTGTTACAATCTGCACACAGCTATAATTATTATACAGGCTAATTAAAAAATCATATACAGTATTTAATTACAAGCAAAATATTGATAATATAAATATCGCTAATCTTAGCATAATAGTACCATAATTCATTTATTTTATGATTCACCACTTTTGTACATTTCTACAAACAATCATTACAAAATATTTTTTAAAAATTCATTTTAATTTTAGTCATTTTAAGAAAATATTTTGGTTTTCTTCCTTTTCAGTTTGATTTCACAACTTGTGGAGGCATGTTGTGCATTCTACTCTTGATTTTACTGCTGTTTGGTATCATAGCAATTTTTGTTAGGGAACAGGTAAATTGATTCGCCACATAGAATTTTAAAAATACTTCTTTTCACACTTGTTTTCATTTAAAACAAATTAGTAAATGCTTTGCTAGGTAAGATTAGAAGGAGAGAAACAATTCAAAGGGGATCAGAAATTTAGCATTTTAAATATATCATTTCCTTGAATGAGTCATTACATTTATATAGGCATGTTTAAAAAAAAACAAAATTCAGGTTGAAATAAAATTACAATAAACAAAAAATGATAAGGGGAAATTACAAAATATTGATACAGGTTGAATGCTTTGAAACACTGAAAACGATGTTTCAATGTGATTTACCTAAATCAGTAGCAAAATCATTTAGTGGTTGGCTAAAAGCACTCTCTCGAAGTGAAAGCCTTCTATTTGTCCCAAAGTACCCCTTTTATATTTAGGAATCAATACTTGAAAACCAAGAACATGGTATCATAAAGCAATACAAAAAGAATTAGCATTCAACACTAACAACCAAAGAAAATTGAATATAACAGCCACTTCACTGCATGCAACACCTTTAGAGGACTACTCATCCCTAAAATGATAATTCACCTGTAAAAAGGATTCTATCATGTTGTATTGTATGTAAACAAACCTATGATTAGTGTTTCTTTAACATTCAGTCATTATTATCTGCACAAAGGCATAAAGACATTTCATTTTAGGGGGAAATGAGCATTGAAATGCTCTCTTTAACTTACTTGAGAATAGATGACTTATAATTTGGAGAGAACAAGGCATTCAGAAAAATTCTACAATTATGACTGTAGTCCAGAAATGGTGTGTGGCTAAAATTCATATTAATCATCGTCCCAATATGTTCATTATCAGGAATGAATTACCAATGACTCAGTGATATATATATAAGATCCTCAGATCTATTTACAGTAATCAGGATGAATTATTACTAATGGATGACCTCACCTCAAACTTTGCTAAGGGTACATTTCTTATTTAATGAAATAATCCTTAAAATTTACTGGCCAGAATATTTCCTACACATGAATCCATTTTTTTTTTTAAAAAATTTAATGTTACTCTTAGATGTAATACAGGCTATTGACAATAGACAGCATAATTTTGAACCTTGGTCAAGTAACGAGGACAATATCCGAGTTGATAATGAATATGGGAAGTTGACAAATGAATATTAAGTCTTATTTACAGTTGGTAATGAATTAAAAAATATGAGACTTTTTACAAACATTGTAAATGTCTTAACAAATTTCTTTTGTAAGAATTGACAGAAAATAAGAAAACCTACAACAATATTAATTCATTATATTTCTTTCATTTTTGCAGATAATGACAATGATCTATGCAGCATTCGGAGCAATTGTTTTCGTGCTGGTGAGAACCATACATAATTATTGACATTATATATCGTACATATACATTATGACAAAAAAAAAGTAATATTTACTAGCATTTTCCCTATCCAATAATTTTTTTTTCTTTCAGTACTTGGCATATGACACTCAGATGTTAATGGGAGGCAAAACAGTCGAAATAAATCCCGAAGAATATATATTTGCAGCAATTCATATCTACATTGATGTTATCTATATATTCCTGTTTCTTTTAATGCTGGTAGGAGGTGCTTCAAATGACTGACAGAGAAATTTAAGCATCCATACAAAAGGTTAAATAGTACATTACAAAATAAATGTCATATGACAGATTTTCCAACTTTTGCTACACTACTTTTATTTTATATACAATCTTAATCAGCAGAAATACACTATGCTCTCTGGCAAGCTTATCTAACCTATGGCCCAGCATGAAACTTTTCATATCACGATGTTGAAATCATATCATAATCAGTTTGAAAATTAGAACAAACAGCTTTAAAATGTCTTTCCAATATAGTTTACTTTGAAATTGACTTTCCAATATAGTTTACTATTATTACACAATATGCATATACATTTTGCCAACAAAGAAATACATTTCAACCAATCATTATAATAATAATTTTCTTTCCACTTCTCAGTAACAATTCATTTAACATACCTAGGTATAAAAAAATCTACAAATATGAAGTATATAAACATTTAATACTTTTTTACTCTAGTTAAGCAATATGTGTCAAAGTTAATCAATAATTAAAAATAAAATTATAAACACTGGGAAAACAATAAGAAAACAAATATAACAGTAATAATTAACATTCTGTTGTCTCAATTCTGTGTTCATTTCATAACAGTTTGCCAATGTGGCTCTTCTTGCGTGGCAATGTTATGTGTTTTTTTTTTTTTTTTTTTTTTTATGTATTTACTATAAATTATATTATTTAAATTTTTTCATATTTGTCAACAGAAATTACCATTTTTAGTAAAAAAATTCCATTGAATAACTGAACTAATTTTTTACAAACTAGTTTTTCAACAAAAGTGTATTAAATAAGACAAATTAAAGTATTTAATAACTAAAAGTATACATTTCATTGATACTGTTCTAAAATTTTGTACGACTTTAAAAATAAAAATTTCTTGAAATTTAGTAGCTGAATGACTAATAATTAAAAAATGGGAAGTGGAAGAACAAAAGATTTTATTTTTTCAGCATGCGATATATACAACTGCTGTCAATAAAACAATTTATTATAAGTTATACAGAGCAAATCTACAAATGAAGATGACATCCTCATCTCTCCTTTTCATGATTTTTCAACTCATATTCACATATGTAGCCATGAAATATTGCTAATTACTTAATTTGTCAACAGCAAGAGGAGCTAAAATGAGAGTAAATATTTCATAACATTATTCTTATTTAAATAAACAAAAAAAAAAATTAAATAAGAACTCAAGTAAATTATAGATTTTTATTTTAAAAAATGTTTACAATGTAGCTTATAAGATTAAAAACTTAGGAAAAATAACTAAAAAAATGCAGTTGCTTCAATTTCATGAATTTTTATTAAATGACATTCCACAATTTTATTTTTGAAATAAATTTTTACTAAGCAGTTATACAAAATAAAAATTAGTTACATTTACAAAAAGAAATGTATGATTTTTAAATCTGGATTTTTTTCAGAAAATGATAAGTATTACATCGAGAATATTTTTATTTGTCATTTTCAGTGATTTAAAGGGGGTAATCTTCCATTTCTAAATAAATGCAGTAGTTCTTATTTCGTAAGACAAATGCATGTAAATCTTTCTTAAAAATAATAAGAAAACACTGATCTGTCGAAATTTAATAGCACACTTAAAAATGAAGTACTAATTATGACAAACTCATACTTAATGCATTATTAATATTATAACATGTGGGAAATGTAATAAATAATGAATGAATGTTTTAGGTTATTCAAGTCATTTTAATTCTAATTTGTGTTAACTTTCATTAAAGTTTGATAGCAAAAATTTACAAAATTCAAGGCAAAGCTTGTTAATTTATTAGTTATAATTTATTTAAATAAAGTAGAAAAATTCTTTAGAACACTAACATTTTAGAGCTTGTTAATAAAAAGGAATTTAAAAATAAGAACAAAAAAAATTCGGAATTCCTGAGTCTGAAAAATATAAGAAATATTGTTCGGTGGATTTAAATACTTCCCGAGTGATAATAAAAACATTTGAAAGTTTCAGAAATGAATTCTTATGTGATAAAATTCATAATAAAGTGACTGAATTTAACCATTTATTATAAAAGGCTACTCAAATTATACAAGAAAATTTCAGCAATTTACCTGCACGAATTAAGCCAATAATTGTAATAAATACCACTAAAGTTCCCAGAACCGCAGACCTGGCTTTTTTCTTTTCTTCTGCTGGATCTATTCGATCAAATTTGAAGGGTTGGGCACGAATCATCTTTCGATATAAGAATTATAGAAGTATTGACTGATAATAGGATAATCCCCTAAGGAAATATTATTTATAGTAATACACTAGTACACAATCAGACACTTCAGTACCCAATAACCATGTGTTTTAGCTAACTCGCGGCTGCAGTTAAAATTATAACAATATAAAATTAATTTGTCTATGATTCTGTAGTGGAATCATTTGCACGATTTGAATTGCTTTGGTTTAAATTCTCGAAAATGTGGTTCTAGCTAAGTAAAAAATCAAATAATTACTTCCCGAACAAAACCCTCATTAAAAAATCTTCTGTTCGGTGGAATCATAGCCAAGTAAGTAGAGTCGAACTTCGGTCCAATCTCCATCCCAATTTTTAAGAATAGATTTTCCTTAATTACCATTTTGCAGGTGGCAATTTTTGAATGCAGAATCAATATGATTTGTTTTTTATTATCGGGATTCAAGAAACTCACCTCAGACCTTCTGACAACATTAAAATAACTAATTACACATGCCATAGAAATGACAGATTAACACATCAGGGTGGGGGAAAAGCCATATTCATTAAAAATTCCATAAATCATTATGCTTGTGATAACATCACCAACACTCTCGAAAACACTACCATCAATTTGCGTCTTAACGGCAATAGCACTATCTCCGTTGCATGCATCTACAGACCTCTTCACGGCGCCATAAGTTCCATGAAGCTCGACACTTTTTTCTTAAACAACAACAAATCCATTCTCTTCGGGGACTTCAACGCCAAACACCCTATTTGGAACGTAGGACCGTCCAACAGAAACGGTAAAATCCTCTACGATTGGGCACTGAATAATTGCATAGAAATATTTGCACCCATTGCTCCGATCCATTTTGCAACCAATAATCCAAATAATTCAGTTCTTGATATTGCATTCGCAAGAAATCTTGTACTTGATAATATTGATTCCATTAATGAACTTAGCAGTGATCATAACCCGGTAATCATTGATCATCTCCTCAACAACCCCCCCCCCCCCCCCCATTCTCAGAACCATGAAAAGTACTAATTGGATTAAATTCCAAGAAGACATTTTTAGGAATATGGAAGGTAATCCCAAAATTGATGCAAATAATATCGAAGAAGCCATCAAAAATTTTAATTTCAAAGTCACTCAAGCAATCAACGCTGCAAGTGTTACAAAAACTATTTCTACTCCTCATCTCAGGCTCCCTCCAAACATCAGAGAGCTTATCAAAATTAAAAATAGAATTCGCTCAAGATACCAATCAACAAGAGATCCAATCTACAAAAGGGAAATGAACGCCCTTCAAAGACAAATCAAGGAGCTAATCAATAACCACAAAAATAAATCTTGGAGCAACCTACTTAAAAATTTAAACCCTGAGGACAACTCTCTGTACAACATGCAAAGAAAATTATCAAGAAGACCAATTGAAATTCCTCCTTTTCATGGCCATCAAGGAATTGTATACACTGACAACGAGAAGGCAGAAGTCTTCAAATACATCCTCGAGGACACCTTCACAGAAAATAGTGATCCATACGATGTTGAAACTATCGAACGAGTAGAAAACATTGTGCAGAAGTTCCTTAACAACCAAAATTTAGACTCCCCTCCACCTCTCACCAATCCAAACGAAATTAGCAATATCATTAAAAAACTTCCAAATAAAAAGGCTTCAGGACCGGACAACATTCCAAACTATGCACTAAAACTCCTACCTCTTAATGCTCTTACCCACCTCACCAAGATTTTTAACACCTGCTTAATTCATAACTACTTTCCCAGTTGCTGGAAAAACGCTAGTGTAATAATGCTCCCCAAACCTCAGCAAAATCATAAATTCTCGCAGAGTTACAGACCAATTAGTCTGCTCTGCAACACTGCTAAAGTTACGGCATTCGGTATAGGACGGCGATCGAGAAGCGGCAGCGTTGATTCGAACCCTGGACCAAGGGTTGGGTTGACGGGCCTACCAATCAAGCCGAAAAGATATTTCATCGGGCTGGTTGAGTAAGGCCTTTTAACTTCTACCGTTGTAGAAGTGAGTCGCTGCAATACTCCCCCTCCAGTATCATCGTGATGATACGAAGAGTTTGTACAGTAGGTTGTTTTTCGATTTTGTCAGCCATTACAGCAATTGATTGCAATTGTTATACATCCCCTCCCTGTAGAATTGAGTTATTGGCTCTCTCGTGTTGAGTGGCGGGTCTCGTCGACACGTGCACCAGAGCCGGGATATCACTAGTCGTGATTTTTGAATGCGTTTTGTCTTAGACGTACAGAGGCAAGTATTTATGCGTCGGGGCATATGCAATCAGTAGGTATAGGCTGTAGTGCTGCCATCTAGTGTTCATGTCCTGAGTCACTACTACGGCGATCGAGAAGCGGCAGCGTAGTTTCGAACCCTAAGGGGTCCGAAGTTGACGGGCCTACCAATCAAGCCGAAAAGATATTTCATCGGGCTGGTTGAGTAAGGCCTTTTAACTTCTAAGAGAGTCGCTGCAAAGTAATAACTTAATTAAAATTTTGTTCTTTCTATCCTCGAAAGAGTTAAAAGAAATTATTTAAAAAATTCGATCTTATCACCTTCAGAATCTTACGAAAAAAGAGAGTTATATATTACTCTCATTTCATACGCCTTTTTATTTACAAACTAGTGAGCGAATTTTCTCCTTTTTTTTTTCTTGAACAGAACAAAAAGAGAGAAAAAAAGCAAGATGCTACTCATAGTAGAAGTTGACGGGCCTACCAATCAAGCTGAAAAGATATCTCATCTGGCTGGTTGAGTAAGGCCTTTTAACTTCTAAGAGAGTCGCTGCAATACTCCCCCTCTAGTATCATCGTGATGATACGAAGAGATTGTACAGAAGGTTGCTTTTTTGATTGCTTGGTTTGTTCAGATGGTTGTTTTTCAATTTTGTCAGCCCTTACTGCAATTGATTGCAATTGTTATACATCCCCTCCCTGTAGAATTGAGTTATTGGCTCTCTCGTGTTGAGTGGAGGGTTTCGTCGACACGTGCGCCAGAGCCGGGATATCACTAGTCATGATTTTGAATGCGTTTTGTCTTAGACGTACAGAGACAAGTATTTTTGATTCGGGGCATATGCAATCAGTAGGTATAGGCTGTAGTGCTGCCATTTAGTGTTCATGTCCTGAGTCACCACTACGGCGATCGAGAAGCGGCAGCGTTGATTCGAACCCTGGACCAAGGGGTCCGAAGTTGACGGGCCTACCAATGAAGCCGAAAAGATATCTCATCGGGCTGGTTGAGTAAGGCCTTTTAACTTCTAAGATAGTCGCTGCAAAGTCTTTGAAAGAATCCTACTAGTCAGGATTAAAAACCACATTTCAGTCACAAACTGTCTCCCCCCCCCCGGAGCAATGCGGTTTTAGGGAGGGTCACTCAACAACACATCAACTCATAAGGGTCACCAACATCATCAACGAAGGGTTCATCCTAAAACGTCATACCATCGGGGTGTTCTTAGATGTTAGAAGAGCCTTTGATAAAATGTGGCATGATGGACTTATTTTTAAATTAATCAAGCTAAATTTTCCAAACTACATTATCAAAATCATCTACCACTTTTTAAAAAATAGAACTATCAGTGTCAGGGTCAACAAGCAGCACTCTACCCTGGGCAGGATTCATGCGGGCACCCCGCAAGGAGGGGTCCTCTCGCCTCATTTGTACAATTTGTACACGCATGACTTCCCACCCCAGCCCAGTGTTAGCACATGCCTTTTTGCAGATGATTCTGTGGTGTTAGCCCAGGGCTACAACATCAAACTAACTCTAAAAACTAAGCAAATTACCTACACACCCTCGAGGAATGTCATACTCACTGGAGAATAGCAATAAGTGTCGAAAAATCACAGGCAATATTGTTTCTCAAAGGCAGACAACCCCCCCCCACACACACAACCTTAATCTCTTCGATGAAGAACTCAGTTGGGTATTGGTGGTTAAATATCTGGGTCTGCACCTTGATCAAAAATTAACTTACTCCAAACATATTAAACATCTAAAAGATAAATTCTGGAATAAAATACATCTCTGTATCTCTTTAATTGGACGACACTCATCACTTTCTCTCAAAAACAAAGTTTTACTCTACAAGCAGATTTTGCGCCCAGTTATCACCTAAGTCTCTCCAGTCTGGGGGGCTGCTGACCCCAGACTGGAGAGACGTAACCCATCTGAAACATATTCAAACCCTACAAAACAAAATTCTTCGAATTATGACAAACGCTCCATGGTACATCAAGAACTCGGTCATCCACAATGACCTGAAAATAGAAAATATTGAGAATTTCATCACTAAACTTTCTCGAAATATCTTTCTAACGATTGAAAATCCCCAAAATCCCTTGATCAGAGCACAAATAATATTTACAGAAGTAAACCTAAAACAAAATTTCGCCTACAAAACTATGAAATGGTCTCAACCTCTCAAATCGCCGTATATTCATTTTATCAATAAGAGCTAAATCTTTGCTGACAAAAGTTCGCTGATAGCCGATAAAGCATCACTTATCTCCCCCTCCCCCCACACATCTGTGGAGATTGTGGAAATGGTTGCAGATTTACTGTAAACATTTATACTAAGCCCCCATAGCTTAGATTCAACAACTATGTTAATTTCTAATTTACTTACCCCCCCTTTTTTTTTTTTTTTTTGTTCTTTTTTAACTTTTATTTCTTAAATTCAAATTCTTAAATCTCTAATTGTTCTTGTTAAATTTTTACCATATGATACACTGAGCAGAAGCGGCAATCTCGCTGGCGCTCGATTGCCATCTAATTTTAGTAGTTAGTATATGATTTGTTTTATTAACGTCGCACTTAGAAGCAACTTGAGATTCCAAATTGCGAGGCATCAGACCACGTAATTTGGAACCCAGGTCCAGTCTTCAAAAATGTACCTGAACAGACACACAGGAACATCTTAAGACTTCTTGAGGCCCTAGGCTCTAATGAAAAAAATAAACCCTACCCTTAGGCGAAAAAATAGGTGACCCTTTGATTTAATTTGGTGTATATATTCGTACAGTTCAGTAACAGAAATCCATAATAAATGAGGTTTTATGTGAATATTCGTTTTCTACATTTTAAATTCATAAAATCATTAATTAGATCTTCAAAATCAATTGTTAGAAATATTTCATTTTCTCTACTCATCAAGCTTTAATTATTCAAATGTGATTAAGTCATACGATTTCTCAATTCATTTTTGACCATTTTGAGTTTTGAAAATGAACACTCACCACTCGCATTAGTATCATCATTGACAAGAAAATTCTCATTATAATTTCAATATTGGGAAACGCTTAATAGTATTTCATTATGTATGTGTGTATAGAGTGTTGATCCCAATTCCAGACCCCTAATCCAGCAACTGTTCTTCATCTTCAACTGTATTCGTAGAATTATATTTTTTTATTGATCTTTCTCTTTTTCATTTCTTCTCTTTGCTTTTTTGTAGCTTTTTGCCATCAATGATCATATATGACTAGAAATGTTTACATCCTAAGTTCAGTTCCTCTCCATTAATGTTTTTATCGTAAAATTTTGATATTTTCTCGCATGCTATAGTAATTTATGTCTCATCCAAATGTTTTCAAAAAATCCAAATATTTCAAAAAACTCCTCACGTTTTTAACTACAGATTTGTATATTGAAAATTAGAGTCGATAATTGGTAAAAAAAGTTAAGTTTTAAATTTTTGGCTGTGGCTGTTTTCAAACGTTGTGTCGGTGTCTAAATTTTCTTCAAAGAAAATTACCCTAATACTGTGTGGTCTTACTCGATTGTGAACACTTTGATACTCTTTTATAAAGAATACTTCCTAGGCTTTTGACTCATAATAGTCAAAAGAATATCTTTTGGTTTTTATATATATTATTAACGATTTTAATAATTTTACACCTATCGACAAATCCATATTTTTTACTCTGGAAAAATAGATTTACTTTGTCACTACGTCTCAAAATGTCATTCCAAAAGATAGTTAAAAAAGTAGTTTCAAATTCATTTATTTTAATTTTTTATCAGAAAGTCGATTATCCGCTGCCTGTAGTTCATCATTAATTAAGCAATCTAGGCTCATGACAATTTCTGAATACCCGGAGCTTAAAGCTTTAATTGCAGCTTTGCGTGCTGACCAACTTGTTTTGATAGGTTTTTCAGTACATTTTTATTTCAATCACAGCTCAAATTTAATGTTAGTATATTTCAAAGATGGATTGCCGATGTGAAAAAATTACTAAGATTTTGGACAAAATCAAAGTAAGTTGTTACATTTTAGTTACATTCTACTGTTTGAGCTCCAATTAAATTCAAAGTATGTCTTGCACATGGTACGCATATAGCGTATTTTTTTCGTGAAGTCGGGCTTGCAATCCTGAATATTTCCCAGATATATTCGAGACATTGTTGTATGACTGACCTCTACAATCACTGTGAGAAATGTTGTTATTTCCCAAAAATGAAACCCCAACATCCGTCAGATACTCTGCAGTATGTCCTTTAAAATTAATAAATTGCAAAAATCTCTCAATGAGTGCACCATTTTGGACATACCGTAAAATAAAGTTAATTAGACAGCATGACTCACATCTGAAGTAGAATCAACATAAATAGATTATTTATCTTTCCGTATTTCAGAGGCAATAGTTTCCAAGACTTTTGACGCCATTACTGCAATGAATTCTTTATGAATTGTAACAGATAGATAAGAATTACCTTTTCCAGAATTGCCATACTTTTTAATATGTTCTAAATAAATTTGATACATTTTTAAATGAAGGTCCAAAGTGATAAATAATTTTCGTTATTCAATGAACCTATAGTTTCGTTTTTCCCTCTGAAAGGCAATCCTCTTGATGCTAAGAATTTTATAACCAGCCACTATTCTGTAGCCCTTCTTTCCAATAAAGATTTTCATCATTGAATTGAATTATAAGTTGGTTGTCTACGCGACTAGATAGCTGTAATCGACTGCGGTAGTTCATCATACACTTTCTGTGTTCAGGTTCATTTTCATGCTGTGAATTAGCCATACTTGCATGCTTCCAATCATTGGATCCGCTCTGCTGAATGTAAAATTGGAAAATGAAAGTAATTTACATACGAAACAGTTTACTTTTCCTTTTGACGGAGAATATATAAGCCATTCATGATGTACAACCTCACCGTTGCATAACTCTTTTTTGAACAACATCATAGACAGGTATCTTGTTTTAGTTTTATCATTTGGTTCGTTGTATATACGTGCTGATTTTTCAAAATCCTTATGTTTATTGGAACAAACTGACGGACATTTCTCAAGACGGATCTTCTTTTCGTAAGACTGTAAATTCTTTTCAATATATGAAGACCAAAGACCTGGATCAGTACTTGCAATAAAATATTTGAAACGTCATCAGTTATTGTACGTATTAGTAGTACGTATCAGTGAGTCTTATAGTACCTTCTAGAATAATTAAATAGTCTATTCCTCCCAGTTCTTTAACTTCAGGTACATTATCGGATATTTTTGTAGAAGTGGTAGAGATAGATATAGATGCAGAATTTGTATTGATAAAAAATTAGGTCAGTTTCATTGATTTATCAATAGATTCCTGCTTTTCCTTCGATCTTTTGTGTTTGGTAGCCCCACTTTCAAAACGTTTCACTGTTCTAAAAATCCTTATGTCATGTCTCACGTACTATGCTGATAACTATGCGTAGCAATTCGCTTCTCTCTCTCTTTTGTTCTACTCACGAAAGAAAAAGGAGAAAACTCCACTAGTTTGTAAACAAAAAGGTGTCTAAAATGAGAGTAATATTTAATTCGTTTTCGTAAGAATTCTGAAGATGATAAGAAAGAAATTTTTAAATAATTTATTTTAACTTTTTTGTGGATAGAAAGAACAAAACTTCAATTAAATTATTACTTCTTGCACACAATTTTCCTACTTTCATATTGTGATGCCCGCCCGACCCGGGTTTCATCTTGTGCCATCACTAGATTCAATTATTAAACACTACGACACAATAATCAAAGAGACACTAGAACAATCTTTACTGAATTTATTAACATATATTTACTATGACAACAACTCACTATGCTCTCCCGGGTAATATTTCTATTAACCTCAATTCAACCCACCAATAGTAATCTAACAGACTCTTACCACTAATCCTTCCCCGACTGCAACTCAGACTCTGGATCAACTGTTAAAAACAACAGTTATTAAACTTCTTGCAACCATCTTTAATTTAACCCTCTAATTCAACCTCTCTTTCCATTTCTCCTTCCGCTTATCTATAATTTCAGCTTCAGCTTCACTTCCCCTTCAGCCTCTCTCTCGCTACTTTCAGTTGGAGTTTATATATTTCCTAACTCACCCGCTTCACTTCATTTCTGCCTGCTTTACATAATCAAGTTTCATTTTTGGTTGGGCAAAGGTTGTTTAGCAAAAGCAATCAATCTCAATTAAAAGTCCTCAAGGTTAATGAAGAGAAACCGCGAATAGCCCAATGTCACAATATTATGATTATTTCTTTATTATAACATTGTGACGTTAGGCTATTCGCGGTTTTCTTTTCACTAACCTTTGGGACTTTAATTAAGATTGATTGCACAAATTAAACAATTTCTTCCCAACCCAAATGAAATGTGATTAGTTAAATTAGAGGCTGGTAGAAATAAAGTGAAATGTTGTAGATAGGAAAGTATATAAGCAAAGTGAGATTCACATGATAGAGGTTAAGTGTCAATAGCGTTGAGTATATGCCTTACAGGTGGTAGACGAGATCAAGAGTGACTACGGGTGAGAGTGATCTTGACAAAGCCAAGAATCCAGTCACCTTCAACCGGGAAAGTTGTGGTAAGATAATCTTAAATCGGTATTAGTGAGAGGAGCTAACTTTGAAGGGTCCATCGTAAGGTGCTTGGAGGGATTTCTTTACGCCGTCGTGTCTGACAAAAACATGTGTTGACGTTTTCAGATCTAGATGGATGAAAACTACTTTAGCTCCATGATTCGAAGTAGGTCGCTGTCGGATATAAGAGAAATGTTCTTTTAAATCCTCCACCAGCTGCTTAGGCTGAATGTCGGAAGGCGTAGGATTAAAAAATTCTCCTGGAAGTCAGAGGGTGGTATTGTACACCAGTTCAGCCGTTGTTGCCAGAATGGTGTCTCAAAAAGCAGTACGAAAACCATACAAAATAGTTGGTAAGGCGGACACCCATTGCGCCGTGTTGTAGGCTTTTAACCTTTAGAACTCGGTTGATTCTAAGTCAAAATATCCTTTCCATTCGGCGCTTTTAGGATTGAGGAAAAATTTGCTTTCCCCCACTGGGAAGTTCGAGTGCGCCACATGTGGTATGGTTAGTTTTCTAGTTACAAAGGGGAGATAGTAAGGGTTGCTGATTTTTAGTCAGTAATCATCGACGAGTAAGAAAGATCCTAATATTTGACACCCTATCATATCACAATAATTTTTTCTGAATTCCCGATTTCCCTTTTTACAACGTTTTTCTGAATTTCACTTGGTGTGTGTGTGTGTGTGTCATCAAATTTTCGATCGTTAATTTAATCAACTTCCCATCAAGCTAGAGCTTTGAAATTTTGGGAATCGTTCGTACTCGCCTAACAATGCAATATTTAGACATTTGCGACAAGTTTTAACTAATATTTCAATAATTTTAATAAGTCAAAATATTCTTTCCTCTAGGCGCTTTTAGGATTGAGGGAAAAATTTCTTTCCCCCTCTGGGAGCACCGGGCACTCCCCACACCGCATGAGGTTATCGTAAACCTTTTGTACTCGCAAAGGGGAGATACTATCTCCCCTTTACAAACTCCGAGATTGTAAGGGTTGCTGACTTTTAGTCAGTAATCATTCGCAAGAAAGAGAGTTTCCAATATTAGGCGCCATGTCTTATCACAATAATTTTTTCTGAATTCTGGTTCCCATTCTTTTTTTAATAGAATGACTTACAAACTTTCAAATGCATGTTTTGATTTTATATTATGAATTTTTTAATACGCTCACAAATGTCTCTTTTTAAGTAAATTTTAAAGATAAAAATAACTAACAGTTTTAACTAATATTTCAATAATTTTCTCTAGTAAATTTTGCCACCATATAAAAACGTTGTTTTTAAAAACGTTGGTTTTTATTAATTGAGTGAATTACAAACTTTCAAATGTATATTTATCATAACTTAGAATCGTGTATTGTGTAAATTAACATTTTCAAACAAAATAAATAAAAAAGAAAACGAAAGCTATACCATATTAGTAAGTTATTTTCTAGAAGCGAGTACATTAAAACAATATTAAATTAATAGCTTCTGTAATCTCATGACTATACTCTTTGAGAATGCGATAGTTCAATCATAAACTCGTAATAATTTATTCGGTACTTGCTTATATATATGTGTGTGTGTGCAGAACATTATTACTAAACATTTTATTTTTTTTAAAATAACGCCCTTTTAATGCACAAAAAAAAAAAAAAAAAAAAAAAAATCAATGTACTCCAAATGTTTTGATTTGACATTTTAATAACATCGCGCTTTGAAGCAATAGGAAGATTACTGGTGCCGGATTTCGTAAATTTGAACGACGGTCAAACAATGAGGACAGCATCCACTCACCAAACTTCCACACCAACATGAGGACTTAGAACCTAGACAGGCTTAACAGTCGGTTTTCAATTGAACAGGACTCGAACTCGTAACTTAATCCAGGCTACGAGTTTCCTACATCACTAGTTGGCTACCGTAGCCCTCTTGTGATTAAATATTATCAAAAGTGAGATTTAAAAAAATAATTTTTAACTTCCTTGAACACGTTTCAAAGCTGCTGAGTAAATCTTAAGTACGTCAAATTAAGGCAAAACCTTCAGTTAATTTATGTATTCCAATGAAAATAATACTTAACACTTTTTTATATCAAACATTTGCATGAATCTTTAATTTTAAAGAAAAAAGAATGTTAATTTGTTTTTTTAATATTTTTTTGCTTCTAAATGAAACTTATATCTTAAAATGAAAAGTTCTTGTAACAATGCTTTTGAAATGTCTGTTTTAAAAATATAAAGTGAATTCTACTTTTTAAAGTTTTTGGCTCTTTTTTTTTTTTTTTTTGTTTATTTTTTCCTTTTCTTTTTATTAAAAATGTATCAGTTTTAATCTTTTTTATTCTAGCCTTTTATTTTTTTTATTGGTTTATGTGTTAAGAGATTTTTAAATAAATTGTGTGTTATTCTTCAAAACAGTTCTGGTCAATTCAAAGAGCCACATTGCATGCCTTACAGATATATATATATATATATATAATAACTGTTCTTTTTTTGTATATTCTTTTTTGCACAATATGTGTACTTTCTTCTTTTCTTTTCGTCAATTGGCCAATGAGAAAATTTATTACCATTTGTCTTCATTTTTTTTTTTATTACTGAAGGCTCTGCCTTTTTATGACTTAATTTTCTTACCAGAGATGTTATTAAATTCATTCTAAATTCTTTTAAACTAAGTTTTTTAACTTAGTTTGGCACGACTTAAATATCAGAAACACATATACAAATACGGGAAAAGTTATTAAACATTCATACTACTGAGAAAAAAAAAAGCTTCTTGATTAAATCCGAACGAGATTTGCTGGAATTGTAGTAAATGTGAGCATATAAAGGAGAGAATGCCAAATGATTAAATCAGGAAAATTAACTTACGGAAACTTGCGGGGAGAAAATTGTCTTTTTTCTGAATAAAGTCCCTGAAGGAGGACTGATTTTCTCCGCTGTTAGCGGAAGGAACTGTTTGGAAGGATCGATTATTGGTAACCCATGTTTGATGTTGTTGGATACAGGGGCCAATGTAACTCTTTTAAGAACAAACGTGATCCAGAAACTGATGGGACAACTTACTTTCCTGGTTCATAACATTTGACAACTGTTACTGGTGAAAAGGTAGAGGTGCATGAGAATTTTGTTTATTTTTATTAACGTCGCACTAGAAGCAACACGAGGGCTATTGGCGACGGACCTCGTAATTTTGAACCACGGTCAAGTGACGACACCTGAGCTGGCACCCCCCTCTCCTAACATCCACACCACGCCAACGGAAGAACTTTGGGCCCCGAAAAGATTTAACGTGCATCAGCCCCGGCTACACGGCGGCCAAGGATCGAGTCGAACGAAAACCGCCGACCGCTAGTCCACGACCTTTACCACTAGGCTACCGTGGCCCGAGGTGTATGAGAAATTGAATGCATTAATAAAGTCATAATCCAGAAAACTCTAACATAGAGTCTATGTAGCTGACATCCCCAATCCATGTATTTCAGGCCAGGATTTTCTCAAATTTTTTTATTTTTACTGTTGACCCAGAGAAGTACGAGATAAAACGATTATAAATCGATGACTATACTTTGCCTTTTGCTCTATCGAAATAAAGTCTAGGAAAGCCTTAAGATGACCTATCAATGATATTAGATTGTTTTCCCGATTCAAACGTCGCTCTTGCATGAATCATCTCAAATCCTGGTCTTTTGAAAAAGTTTGTGTCAAGTAGAGTGGCACAAATTCAACTTCTCATGAAGAATTAGAAATGGTATATTATCTCTGTTGAAAATCCATCTGACGCCCAATCCTTTTGATTTGATGTTAACACACTAGTTGAACATAAACTTTGGTGGATTGACCTATCATTCCTTTAAGAAAAATTTGTGAATTTTTCTGAACTTTATGACTTAGATGGTTACACAAAGTTAATATCCATAGCTTTAATTACAGGTTTATACCAACTGTATAAAAAAATGTTACTTCAAGAGCACCGGAACATTTCACTGCTGCTGAATTGTTGCATTCTTGAGATTTGCTCGTTCGCACTGTGCAAGTAAGCTGCTTCTCTTCCAAGATTGCAGAAGGGACTACCCTAAGAGCAAACTGAAATTTCTCAATCTCTTTTTAGATGATAAAGGTTTGATTCGAGTAGGTGGATGTTTCTGCAATGCCCAATTAGAATATAATGGGAAATACCCCCTTGTACTTTCCCCATGATCAAAAGTTCACAAAAATTCTCATAGAATACTACCATAAAAAAAAATGCAAGCAGATCCACAAGCATTCTTGTATATAGTTTGTCAAATTTTTTGTCTGATTTATGGCAGGAGCTTAGTTCAAGAAGGGGTCACATTTATGTACAACGTTTCAAAAGTAGGCCAATTAGAGTTGAACAAGTGATGGGTGACCTACTTCCTATCAGGGTAAGAACCCCCTTCATTTTCCTAATACAGGTATGAATCTGTGTGGATCTTTCCAAATTAAATTTTCAAACCAAAGAAATGGTATTTTTCAAAAGGTTTATGTTGTAATTTTGGAGTGCATGATAACAAAAGTTGTGCATTTCCTAACCATGTCAAATAGGTCCAGTTGGCATGGGAGGAGAGGAGGGCACCAACTCAGGTGTTGACCTCATCACTAGACCGAGGTTCAAAATTACGAGGACCATCACCAACAGCCCTCGTGTTGTTTCTAGTGCAACGTTATGAAAACCAAACCCAAATTTTCACTCCGAGGTTCTGATTGCTACGCTCCAGAAATTTTTTGCACGTTGCAGAAAAAGTGCTACTCCGTTTTGTGATAACTCCACCCACTTTATTTGTGCATATTCTGAATTTCAAACTCATCTGGATACGGCAATCTTGACATTTCAAATTATTTGTCTCATAAAGGAATTGAGCGGAAGTTTATTCCCCCTAGTGCCCCTTCCTTCGGGAAAGTAGGGTTAAAAATTTTTAAGAAGTACAACTTAAAAAGAACTTTAGGTTTAACTAATCTTTTTTTTGAGAAGGATTTCCTACCTTTGCCATCCAAATTGAAGGAATTCTTAATTCGAGGCCTCTTTCGAAAGATTGTAATGATTTTGAAGTATTATTTGAAGTAAGTAACTGGACACTTAATTGTCCACCTTATTAATGCTATTGCTTAATCAAGCTTACTCGATAGAAAAGACAATTTGCTGTAAAAGTGGAATAAAGTTCAAAATGGTCTAGAATATCTGGAAACAATGGCAAAACTCATACCTGAGCCATTTTCAACAGAGGTACAAATGGTTATTTAAAAAAAAAAAATGTTGTTATTGGTATGCTACAGCTGATCAATTTCCTATTTGTAAATGGTCCTTGGGGCACATTGTTAATGATATACTTAGTAAGGATTAGAATGTTTGGGTTGTTTGCACCAAATACCAAAAGGTAAAATTGAAAGAGTGATATTGAAAATTTCTATTTTACTAATTATTGATAATCAAATATGTAACCTTACCTAAAGAATTATTTATTTACTGTTATTCTATTCTTTTTTATTCATGATATCTTCGATTGTATTTTTTATTTTTTGTAAAAATTTATGCATATATTCATTATTCGTTTTTTCTCTCCTGTTGAAATACTGATATTTCACGTGGGATGGTATGTTTAACATCATATGTATTTCTGCTTTCTTAGAGAGCTTGGCATCCAGCATCAACCACTCCAAGTTGCAATCCTGTTTTTATAATGAATCTTCAGTTTCGATTTTTGGTCAGATGCGCTTGGACTCTTCTGACTTTGACAATAAAGTGAAAGGATTTACTCATAAAAATTTCAATCATATGCATTATATCAAACCATTAGTTTCCTAAATGACCATTAAAAAGTAAATGATTTAATTGTTAGTCTATAATTATATTTTTATACCATTCTTTATAAAAACTTTTTTTTTAAAATTCAGGCCCATATAAATTTTAAGTCATACCTTATTTTGTCCATGATGTGCTCAATCTTTATTGAAAATCTTTAATGGGTTTTGAAAAAAAAAATTATAACTTGTAGTCTTATGAACAAATGTTTGGCACAGCATTGCCAATTTGGCCTTTTGAACCATAAACACACAATTGACAAGATTTTCCTAATTATATCCCAAGATTTAATGTTACCCGTAATTATATATTATGGAATCAATTTAAAGTTATTTTAACTGTGGGAATTTTTAATATGATGAAACTATTATATGAAGGAATTGTTTAATATCTGGAAAGAAAAATTTAAAATTTTCCTGGTTTTTCTAATTTTCCTCATAGTTATATACAAAATAAATTAATAACATTTTAAATTTGGGAAAAAGTAAACTTTTGAAGTTTCATCTGAAATAAACACAACACATTTCAACAATCCCTAACCCTTAACCCTCTAATTTACCATGAGGATTTTGAAATTAATTAAATTTTACAAGCATTAGTTTTCATTATTATTCACAATGATATTTGGATAAAAAAAAATCAAAACTTGAACCTGAATCTGATTTAAATGTTGCTGTCCACAAAACTTTTTAGCTTAACCACAGGATCGTAGCAGTTCCAAAAAATCTACAATATAGGAAGAGTTCTGTGTATCTAAAGAAAAATCTTATATTTAATTTACTAACATCACATTAAAGAATGTTTTGCTCTACCTAATTTATTCATGGCATAGTTTTTGCAAACTTCATTTTAAGGTAGTACCAAATTAAAAATTCCAGTATCTTTATTTGCTAGCATTACTTGCTGAAAATAACATTTTAAAATATTATATTCAATACATTTTTACATGAAACAGAGATCAGACATGGAAAAATACAAACTAATAACCTTCAGTTAACTGTTTATTCTATTTTAATCAGATACAAGTATAAGAATCAAGCACACAATAATGAGGTAAGAGAAGCTATTAGATACAAAATAAGTCTTGACTTATTTTGAATCATTCTAATTATTATACATTAGGATTTCATAAAAACATATGACTTAGGAAGAACAATACATCAAAGTAGAACCATTTAAATTAAGACACAATAATTAAATACACTGAAATACATATTTATATTTAATACATGTTAAGTGAAGCTAATCTTAAACACATTATTCAAATTAAGACTAGCCAAGTAGGACAAAAAATTATTAAATGTAAACAACATCACAAGCTCATTTACTAAATGTACACTCATCAAAAAATGCAGAATCATTAAAATGGTCTCTAAATTTCTTAAAACAATTTTTAAATGAAAATTTTGCAACATATTGAGAATGTCTTGTACAGAAAATACAATATCAATATGCATTTCTAGAAAAAGAAAGACATGTATATTTGTAAAGGAATGAATCAAACAAAACATAAATATTTAAAAAAAAAATATTCCAAAATATACAATAATAGTTTCTTATGGAAATATTTTAAACAATGGCAAATAAAAAAATTACCCTGATCACAAGAAGCTTACGAGCAAATCTAAAAAGGAAAAGTATGAACAAAATAATACTGGATTTTTAAAATTGTAACCTAAAAATGTCCATGACACTTTGCCTTTTTTTAAACGAAACATTAAAGTGAAACTGAAGTGGGATGCAAAAATTTAATTATTAAGTAAAATAGGGGAATTTTTGAAATGTTCAAATCACAAGAAAAACTTTACTACTTATGTTAAAAGTACAAATTTCTCTTTTCTTATGTACAAAATTATGTTGAAATAACAGAGTTAGTTAAAATTATATATTTTATAATCTTGAATAGTTGCAAAATGCAAAATTTATTTGATCGACCATCTTGAGTGACACTTCAAAGTAATATGAATGAAGTACATACATCAAAGCAGCATCTGAAAGAAATAAATTCATCCAAATCAAATTCTGTAGTAATATCTTTAATTCATATCCAATTCTGAGACAACTATTTTCAATTAATTTTATTTGAAAAAATAATCCCATGAGTTCCTTCAAATATTTTAGCACACAAAATGCTAAAAATATTTGAAGGGTATCTATACTGTTTCATAATTTTTATATTTAAGAATGTTTTTAAAAAGGCATTTCTAATTTAATAAAAATGTTTGGTATCATAAATAGCTTATTCATTAAAAAATATTATTACCATTTTTTGTATACATAAAAACCAATTCTACATTTTTCTAAGGATCCTTATCACTCGCAATATCCAAAATAAATAGACATGTTCATATTTAAATCACAATTATTTTATGGAGAGCATGTTAATTTTTAGAGTTAAAAATTCCTTATTCAGAAGGATGATTACCATGTTATTATTCATCATAGAAATTTTTCTCATTAAGTATGGAAGGATTTAGAAGAAGTAATTTCATATTCTTAAATTCATTCATAAAATATTTACAAGACAGAAAATCAGCATTAAAGCAATTTAAAAGAAAAAAAAAAATACATTACAAAACTCTACAATAAGTGCTGAACTTATTTAACAGAAGAAAATGTTATAACAATTAAAACATGTTTATTTGCATATTAAGAACAATTTAAAAAGAGGATAATTTTTTCATGCAAGTTAATATGGGCAATATTTCAGACTTAAAAATTTTGATTTAATGATGGCATATTTACACAAAAATATTAAAAGATTCAAGTAATATAATTATATACAACATTCTACATGCACACTAATGTGCTGCCTGTATAAAACAGTACAAAACTGCATATATTTTATCATTTTTGATATCAGACAATTGACTTAAATTAGTGAATCTAAAATAAAACTAACCTGGCTGCAACATCTCACAAACTTTGGTTTTCAATAATTTAGTTACTTTTTCCTGATCCCAGTATTGTCAAGAGGAACATAAAAATGTAAACAATATCCAAATATATTTGCATTGCAGCAAATACATGTTCTTCTGGGCTCAATTCATGTTTCTTACCACCCATCAGCATTTGAGTATCATAGGCCAAAAACTAGAATGAAGAAAAATTCACACAACGTAAATGCTTTCATTAATGAGCTATTTTTCCTTTCTCTTCCCAATATCATATTGAGACTTTTTAAAGTATTTGTACAAGTTATGTAAAATTAAAGGATTAGAACTGCAGTTAGTTATGTAAATAATTTATATGCTTTTTATTATAACAGTTTTCTACATTCACTACATTATAAAAACAGAATGAAAAATATATTAGTAAGGTATCTATATATATGTAGATTAAATTGTTTAAAAAGTAAATGCATAAACTTACATATACAATATTTATTTGGAGAAGATATAAATAAATAACAAACAACGTCTAGAATAAGTAAACAAAATTATTTTTTTAAGGTGATTAGTTATTTATTATGTCAAATATTTAAAATATTTAACAATAAAAATAAAGCACTTTTTAACAAAAAAGCAACTGCCCTGACTTTTTTAGAAAAATTAGTATAATAATTTATTTTTACAGAAGTAGATATTTATATAAAAGCAAAAAATTGTTTTAAATTTTGCAATTAAAAATGGTTAAAACATTCAATCAAAATATATTTTAAATAAAAAAACCAACTTAAACATATATATTCTTAACACTCACCAATACAAATAACAGTGCTCCACAACCAGCATAAATAGTTGTCATAATCTGAAATACCAAAAGAATTCATTGCTAAGCAAAACTTATATGATACAAATTAGAGTAATTAAAAATCTAATGACGCCGCCACATAATTTCAAATGATACACTTAAAAGAAACTTATACCTACCCTATTGTATGTGAATATAGTAAGAATTCCAAAGAGAAACAAAACCCAGACCATGATAAACAAGACTCCACCACAAGAAGTAAAATCAAACTGAAATAATAATGTGTATTATTTAAAAATATATGCATACATATACTGCTAATTTTTCAATTCAGTTCATTTCAGCTTCAATCATATTTTACAAGAAACCCTTTCTGAGACTCAAATTAAATGCTAAGTAATTAATAACAATATCATATTTGATTACATTATATTTACAACTTTTAAATTAATATTATAATTTATGAAAGGGTTATTTGAATATTGCACAATGTTGATTGAGTTTATGGGATACTGAGCAACAAAGGCTAGTCTCCTTGAAAATATTCTTTAAATTCAATAAATATCAAAGAATTTTATCTTCTGCAAGAATATTTTGAACACTTATTCTTTGAAAATATTGCAATGTGGGTCTATCTTGAGTATATTACAGAGGTGATTTTTTTATATACAGGAAACCATGCACAGAGACGTGTCATTTTTAAACTTGCATGTTATAGAGGGATAAAATTTTTAGAAACAACCAATTTGATTTAATCTACAGACTTACTTTTGTGTGAAAAGAAAATACAGAAACAGCAAGACAAACTGCAGCACAAATTCCAACAGCCATCAAAACAACATCAGTGTCATAGAAGCTATATTAAAAATTCATTGAAACGTTATTTTAGAGTTTGCTCATCTGAATAAAAACAAGAAATATTTAATTTAACTTTTTTACTATATAAAAAATTAATAATTTCCAAAAGTACTGAAAACACAGTAGCATTTAAATAAACTCTTGATTAAAAATAAGAATTAAAATAAAGAATCAAACATTTTATATTTTCGAGAAGTGTATATATATCATATATACACACTTCTCTAATTTTGCACCATACTTAATTTACAAGGTTTTGCTTTACATGTTTTAAATATGGGGAATATATATATTTTTGTTTTAATTTAAGTGTTTTGTATATCATTATAAAGTATACCACTTATAAAATGAGTGAGCATTATATCAATATGGTATTTTCATATATCTTAAATGTGTGGCTCTGCTGCAAAATCAAGTGTTGCAGAGGGTGCTTGCCATTGGAGTGAATGTCCAGTCTGGCAAAAGAGAGCTTGGGAGTAAAGAGTTCACTGGTCTAAATTAAGATGTAAGAAGGGTAACAGCATGTATGTTTCTGTGTAAACTTTCTTATGTGTAATATCTTAATTGTTTGTACACGTCTAAATGAGCACTCTTTCTCAAACGTCATACACAATAATTCAAGATTTAGAGTACAACATTAATAAAATTAAAACAATATTCTCATTCATTACCACTCATAAAGGCCAACAAAAATAAAAGACTCCCGAGCAATGACAAAATATATAGTTTGGAAAAAGAAACTGAAATTTTAGACAAACTAAAAAATCAGGACAAGACTCAACATCCATAGCAAAAGACAGTGTGATGTAACAAAGAAAATGGAAAGTTTCATTCGAAAAGATGTACCCAATGGAATGAAAATGTATCCTGATACAGAGAGTATTGAAATTTTAAAGAAAACAAATAAAAAATGCATTTAGTTACTATGAAGACATTCATAAAAATATCCACCAAAGTTAGCAATATTGATCACTGATTCAAAACCATTCAAAAATAAATCAATCACAATTCAAGAAGTGGAAAATATAGCAAACATCTCAATATGTGAAGCAGTACCCAAGAGAAACAGTGCCTTTGTTATTAGTGATTCTGATAGTACACTAGCACAACCAAAAAAATGGAAAATTACAACTTTTCTAAGCTCTGATAAAGAGAAATGATTGATTTTCATTTAAGTTGGTTATATGAGGGTTATTTGTTTCTATTTATATGAAATATTGTTGATGATTTTCATTTTTTAAAATAAATTAAATAACAGTTAGAGCATTTAAGTGCCTTAAATTTTATGAACCAAGCCCCCCTTTTTTATATAGTCCTTATTTTATATGGTTAGATTGAGCTATCCTCCATTTTTCTTGAAATTCTTTAAAAATCAATTTAAAAAAGATATATCATTTAGTTAAACATATCCATTTTACATGAGTTCTGTATTTTTTACATGGTTTCAATATGCACCATTTTTATTTACTACATAAATCAAGGAATGAGTGCACATATTAAAGGAATGAATATTGTATAATTCCGCTTTTGTATCTATAAACAAGGTCTGTCCAAAAAGTTCCCAAACTTTATTTACTACAAAAAAAAAAAAAAAAAAAAAAAAACCTTCATTTACAATTTATTGACGTGGGCTCACTTTTAATGTCATTTCTAACCCAATGCAAACATTTATCCCAAAGTGTTTCAACTTTTCAAAACAGTCATAGCATGTTCATTTTGGAATGTTCAAACTCCTCCATCAAATTTTTCTTTATCCTTGGAATAGTATCAAATCTTTCTTTTGAGAGGTGTATTTAATTTGGGGAAAAAGGAAAAAAAAAAAAAAAAAGCACAGGGTCGGATTAGGTCATGAGTTCTCGAAGATGAATGAGCTGCCATATTGTTATGGTGAAAAAACTATTTGCAGCTCATCCGAAATTTTAACTACCTGGCCTTAGGTAGAAATTTGTGAAGGAAAATCCCTCTTTGCATTAAAAAAAAAGTCAAAATCACTTTAAACATTCAAGCAAACATCAAATTTTTTGGGGGCAGGGATATGTTTCCCCCACTCATTTTAAAGATTCCACTTTTATTTTGATGTCATATCCATAAACCCATGACTCATCACCTATTATGATTCGAGATAAGAAGGTGTCATTATTAACTCAATCAACAGTTCCTCACAGACTTGAACTCTTATGTTTTCTGGTTTGCTGCAATTAAGCGAGGAATGAATTTGGCAACGACTTAGCAAACATAATTTTTCAGAATTTCAGAGCATGGAACAATCGAAATGCCACACTCTTCTGCAAGTTCACTGACAGTCATCAATTTGCATGCACAAGGTCCTACACTTTCTTGATGTAAGGGTTATCACTTGAGTTGAGGCTCTTCTGGAATGCTTGCCATCTTCCATTGAAATGCAGCTTCTTTCTGAACCAGGTAAATAACTCATAATGGGTACAATTCAATGCATCCTTCCTTATAATAAATATTCACAATAAACCAAAAAATATCTGCAAAGCATTTGCAGAGTTTCACAAAACAATGCAGCTGCTTCAAAGAACCAATTTCCATGGATCTGATTTTTCATTCCCCCTTCACATAATATTACCAAATAAGATATCAATAAATAAGTTGAAGGTGTTTACTTTGTCAAAACAATGGATACAATGCCTACAAGATGATTAAAAAAATAATCAACTGGACTAGGTAAAAGTTCTAGAACTTTTTGAATATACCTCGAATATATGCAATTAATTATTAATAAGTTTGAACAATTATATTTAAAATTATAATTCATGGCAATAAAGTAAAATTATAAAATATACATAAAATAGAAGCCATCATAGTAATTCAAAAAGACACTTTAAAAGAAAGCTGTAACTTTTACCTAGAAATGGTTCCAAGCATGTAACTCATTGAGATGGTCTACAAAGAAAGGAAAATTTGGAAAAAAAAAAAAATAATAATAATTAATAAAATACTTATAAAAAATTTAATACATTTTTACTGACAGAAATAATTTTTTTTGTCATTTCTATAATACTAAAATTAAATATTAAAGTAAGAATTTAACATTTCATGCTTGATAATTAAATGATTGTGTTAATGACTGTAATTCACAATAGAAATCTGTACAACATGCTTAGAATTTAATTAAGAATTATTAACAGTCAATTGATGCTGTGTTATTCACAACTTACAGAATGTTGACTGGCATCTAGAATTATTTCCTAAAACAAATAGAGTACTGAACATTATCCACTTCTGTAAGTACTGCTTGGAAGCTTGGTATGTACTGTCATATTTTGTATTTTTTAACATACACACACAAAACAGGTTAAGTTTCATTTTTTCCTTCATAAAGTGCACATGCTTAACCTATCCTTACCTAATTTTATCAGAATACCATACTCCATAGATTGCACCATATAAAAAATAATTGCATTTGAGAGGTCAGTTTAAAAATTCACGTTTTTTTCTTTTTAAATTAAATTTCTCCAGTACAAATACCCTTCATTTTTTGGGGAAAAGTGGATTTTATTCTTGAGAAATAACACTTTCTCTTTTTGTATCTTTGAATTTATATCAGTCACAAATGCACAAATTTAATAAGTATGAGAGTTGATAACAATCTACATGATCCTTATATATGAGAAACTTATGTAGTACAGCACAGATAGGGATCACTATTACAGCAATGACAATGAATAAAGATCCGGCAAAAACTATGAATCAAACAGTAGTTCAAATTCAGGAACAAGCAATGATTTGCTTGTAACTTTCTTGTCAACAGTCAAAAGACAAATTGCTACTGATTTTAATACAATAGAAGACAATACTAATGACTCTTGGGAAAGGAAAGCTTTTGCAGTTAGTTTTTTTCTCCCCTTTACATATATAGACCCAACACATAAACTTATACAGGTTTTTGAAATTGAGAACAAGTTATGTTCTATTTACCCTCCCCCTCCCCAAAAAAAGCCAAATTTTCAATTGTCCTTCAAATGTTATTAATATTTTATTACTGAAAACAGTACATTTTGCTTCTCAATAAAAAATGTTATTCATACTAATATTAAAACCACATGCACATTTTCAATATATATTCTTAGAATTCTAATTTTTGGGTAAAAAATAAATTTGAAATCCTAATTTCCCCTATCATTATAACAATAAAAGAGTCATGGTTACTAATAACAATTGAAAAACAATCTTGAGAAGATAATAAAAAGAATTTCTATGAATCAAATAAAGATCCTATTCTGTTACATATGATTGAGAAAACAAAAATTAAACTTTCTATTACATATACAAGTAATGAATAGTTTAATTTTCATACATATATTAATATATATTTATAATTAAAAAATTATTATAATCCAAAAGTTTAGTGCTTATTTATATGATTATTAGTTAGTAACAATTTATTTTATCCATATAAATTTACAAAACTATCTCAAAAGGATAATTAAAAATATTTAATCAAAGATAAATTTTTGACTATAACAAAATCATCACAATAAGTAAAAAATTTATACAGTTTCAAATTTAAAAGGAAAAATCTACATTCAATTATCCATATTTAAAAAAATTCTATAGTGCAGCATTTATAACTATTTTTTTAAATTTTAATGTTCAAATTTCTTCTAATCACAAATTCAAAATAATAAAAATTAATAGAACTTCAGTAAATTAATATTCTGTTAAAAAAAACCCTTAGGTCAAGTCAGATGAAGTGTATTCTTCCAACCCTAATATATAATATGGTACAATTCATATAATACCAAATCAAGTATCATGATTACATTCGATACTTACAAAAATAGATAGCAAGATCATGTTAGTAGGATACTTTCTTCTGCAAAAATAAATGAAATCAAAAATTGAATACGAATGATAAAATTTCATATTTTCTTAACCATTAATAATTAAACAAGTTTACAACATACTTAACACATATTAAAATAGAACCCATTTAATTATCAATTAAAATAATAAGAAAAAAAACTATACAAAATACACACCTCAAATTTCCACAGCAAGCCAGAGCAATGTACACACCGAGAAATATAGCACTAGAAAATAGATTTTAAAAGGATTTATATTGAATTTTTAAAATAAAGAAATTTAAATTGATTAAAAGTAAATTTAACAAATTAGCTGCTTACTATGAGATGTAATAAACAAAAATGTTTCTTCTCACAAAGAGTTTCACATGTCTCCTAAAATAAATTAATATGCATTTATCATATTGTAAAATTCAATTATTTAATTTAAAATTTCTAATATTTTAAAAACTATATAATACTTATTAAATATTGTTCATTTTGTTTTGCTCTATTACAGTATGAAGTATAATCAAATATTAGAATAACAAGGAACTTTTCATACAATATATATTTGCTTTTTATAGTGTTTAAGATTTTTTAAAATAGAATATGACAGTCAACTTAATATAAAAGCTATTAAAATATATTTTATAAAATGATGGAAGTTATGCAGAAGTTAAAACAATATGAATTTAACTACTGTGGTTTTACCAAACAAATAGAACTAATCAACTCAATAACTTCACTTCTTTTAGGATATTTTTTTTTTCTATACATAAAAAGGTTTGCCATATTGTATACAAATAAAAATTCAGAGCTAAAACAAAATGAAAATATATTACTATATCCTAATTTAGTTTTAGTACACTATTGTAGACATTTCAATATTAAAACAAAATTTTTAAATATTTTCATTAGATTTAAGTAATTATGTATCTAAAAAATTTATTACATTATGAAACAAAATTGTCAATTTTTTTGGGTCATAAGTCTTACATATAATATGAATTACTTTGCTAATTAAAAATTATAAATAAGATATTAAAATATAAGAACCATACAAAAGAATTTATTAATAACATACTCAAACACAAAAAGGGAAATAACAGCAAGGGAAAACAGCAGTTGTATCATCAGGATAAAGTACACCTATAATTAATAGGAGATAATCATGATGAACTAAGGTACTAACAATGAAATGAGATACTTACAAAGAACTAATAATTATTGAATACCAAATATGTTTAAAAGTAGCATTTAAACACAATAAATCCATTTTTATGCAAATTTATTTTTAACACGATCTTCAAATTCTAAGGAATTATTATTTACTATTCCACACTTTTCATGCATTTTCCCAAATCACTTCACAATTTGTCAGTTACATGTCATTTTAAGATTGATACTAACAATTTTTTAATTTCTTTCATTGTTGAGAATTCCTATATTATAGTTTCAACACATATAAATTATTTTGTCTAAAATCTGAATTTAGTTTGACATAGATAATTTTTTGATGTAAATGAAAATTTAAATAAAACTCATAAACATAAAAAATAAAATATATACTTAATAGAATAACATACATAGCATAAAAAAAAATATGATTTTCTTTCTCATAAATGTTTTTTTTTTTTTAAATAGTTTTTGCCAATTTTCATCGAAGTACAAAACTATTATATTTTCCATAGATAATATATATATATATTTGCACCAATTCCTTGGAAAAATGTATTCATAATTTAAAAAAAGAATTTGGAGCATTATATTTCATGAATAAGTTGAAAGAATGTATGCATGCCCAATTTAACAAAAAAAAAAAAAAAAAAAACTTAACTAAAGAAACATTTCTCAAAATTTAAACGACTGAAAATTTTCAATTGACTCAAAATATGTTTAAAAAGAATTATGCTTAAAATTTTGAAACAATATAATAGGGAAAGCAATAGAAAATTATGAACATTACAAAGTTTATGGTATATAACTTTTATAGCATTGAAACAGTATAAAATTGTCAGTTTTTAACACAAAAATTAGAATAAAATGGGGAGAAAATCAGTCATTTTACAAAGCTTTTACCTTTCTGACAAAAACAGCTCTAATAGCTTTATCAGAAAACCCAGTCCATCCAGCAAAACTTTCTTCTTTAAACGTTGAGTCTCCAGCTGCTGTGGGCATACCGTAAACACCATAGTTTCCTAAACATATGAAATTTTATTTAAGTAAATAATTCTAAGCATATATTAAAATCAAAATTTTCTTACTTTTTGAATGATGAATAGAAATTCATATATTTCAACTAGCTTTCAAAAATGCTTTAAACATTTACAGATATTTTTTGACTTTAAAACAGAAATAAATAAATAAATAAAAAAAAAAAAAAAATTTAACCAGAAAAAGGAGAGAAAAAAAATTCTGAAAATTTAGTTGATGATACACTAATGAATAAAAAATTAGTTTATTACATTTTAATATAAAATGTTTATTTATCTGTTCTGTTACATACTGAGTTTCTATTACACAATAAAGTTAAATTTACACATTTTTATTTATAAGTTTGAAACTGTACAAGCTCTTTTCTCATTTTACCTGAGGCAGATTGAAACTGAGATATGCTCAGGGTATTTAATCATTTATATAGATTTCTATTTATTTCCAACCTGCAATTATCCTCCATCCCTATTTTTCTTAGTTGATTATTTTCTTCAGTGTAGGCTTTTAATATGACTCAAGTTGACAGTCATATCAAAATTGAGTTTATAAAATAGCTTAAATAAAAAAATTAAAAAAAGCAGTTTAATTTATAGTATCTCTTAAAATGATATTTCAACTCTACAGAATTTGAAATTAATCCAAGAAAACAGTCAGATTCCACTAACCAACTGCCATGAAAAAATTACCTTCTTTTACAAATTTTTTTAAAGATTGTTTTTAAATTTAATCTTGAGTAAACTACTATTCCTCATATTAAACAATGCAAACTTTTATGAATTTTTTTTGTTGCATTGTATACCAAACACATAACTTTAAAACTTTTTAAGAGCTTCTGATTTAAGTAATACTAAGTGTTGCATATAAATCTAAATAATCTATTGAAGTTTCTTTCACAAAAAGTATATTTGGGTTTAAAATTTAATCCCCTCCTTTTAATACAATACATTCTAAAAAAGAATTACCTTTTTAAAATTGTACCGAGCATTACAATTTTAAAAGTATATTGTATTATTTCTTTTATCTTCATACATTTAATATTTAAATCTTTAATGAATATAAATAATCTTTTAAACTGATAAAAAAGATTATGGTTTTTATTGACCTTTAACTATATTTTTAAAACAGGTAAATACTTTAATTTCAAGAGTTCATCTACATTTTGATTTCATTACTAAAAAAATTCAACTATTTTCAAATTCAATTCAATTTATTGATATGTTTTTAAAAAACTGATTATTTACACAATCTCATTGTGCAAGTACAAAGAACATTAATTTTCTTTTGTAAATTCAATTTTACAATAAGCACCTTAATAAAACTTACTTTAATATGCTAAATTTGATTCAAAAATTAAATTTCCCTAAAAAATTACTTTTTTTCCAGTTTCAAAAAAAGGGAAAGAAGGAAAAGGCATACTTAAGATTTTGGGATAACAATTTCCATAAAGCAAATTTGCCGTTCACCTAAATTATAAATCCTTTACTTCAAAAGATTTTCTGATAAAAAAAAAAGGACATATTTTCAAGAGAGGGATGGAGAATCATATGATTCACCTACAGTACTACACAGTGAAATATTATAAATTGTAATATTTCAATGATCTTTTTTATTTTGTAAGGACAATTATAAATTTAATTCCCACATACTTCATGGTATTATGATACTAATGGTCCAAATACCTTTATGAAACCATTCTTATGTATATGATCATTTTCAAAATTATACAATATTGTTTTCTATGGAGATGCATTTGTTTGATTATATGTTATGAAACTGATTAAATACTTCTATTTATTTTAGGAATTTTAAAAAATTTAAAAGAATTTTTTCAAAGGTAACAATTAGAGGATTTAGTATTGAATTAAAAGGTACAAGCATCCACAATTTATACCACCAAGTTCGATTAATTTAAACTGGAAATGAAATAAGCATAACCAATAGTGTTACAAATATCTTTCAGTTCTTATGTTGGTGTATATGAGTGGAATCAGTTTAACAAGGTTTAGTTTATATTAACATCGGACTAGAAGCAACATGGGGGCTATTGGCGACGAACCTCGTAATTTTGAATCATAGTCAAGTGACGCGGATGACACCTGAGCTGGCACCTCCTCTCCTAACATCCACACCATGCCAAGGGAGGACTTTAGGCCCCGAAAGATTTAATGTGCATCAGCCCCGGTTACACAGAGGGTCTTTAGCGGCCAAGGATCGAACTCGCAACTGAAAGAAAACCGCCGGCCACGAATCCAAAATCATGACCACTAGGCTACCGCGGCCACTCGGTCTAACAAGGAGGAGACGGACCTCGTAATTTTGAACCATAGTCAAGTGACGAGGATGACACCTGAGCTGGCACCTCCTCTCTTAACATCCACACAATGCCAAGGGAGGACTTTAGGCCCCGAAAGATTTAATGTGCATCAGCCCCGGTTACACAGAGGATCTTTAGCGGCCAAGGATCGAACTCGCGACTGAAAGAAAACCACCGGCCACGAATCCAAAATCATGACTACTAGGCTACCGCGGCCACTCGGTCTAACAAGGAGGAGGATGGCAAATGAGGCTTCATTCACAAATATTCAGGATAAGACGAACAGAGGTAGCATGGCTCGGACAGATAAACAGCACAATTAGGAAACATGGCACTTTCAATAACGTTCAGCACTCACCAGCTTACTAGTTCACATTATGGAAAAATCTCCAAAATACTTTATATGGCTGTCCCAAGAGATTCAGGCTGCTTCTTTCTTGGCCAATTCAAACAGTTTAACTCAGCCAATTCTCAATCAATTTGCTCCACCTTAGATTCTTTTTGTATTTATAACTGTTCCAGTCAGGTGTGACACCACAGGGAAAATTCAGCAAAAGTCCTTAACTTTTCCATTTGAATTCTTTTCGTACCTTTTTTAAAAATGGCAGATGATACAAGAATGGAAGGACTTTCACAGCCTAAGAAAAGGAAAGTAAATAAAAAATTGACTGATGCCAAAATATTATGAAAGAGTGATCTTTCCAATTACCAGAGCACAGACAATGAAGACTACAGTCGGGATTCTCCAAGAAAATCGAGAGGAACTAGTGATATTGCAGTGGACCCCTAGAAATTCGGCTTCTGAAGAAGTCTGCTAGCACATTAGTGGTAGTGAACAAGTTAATGTGCATCAGCTGTACTACACAGCGAGTTTTTAGTGGCATCAGGACTCAAACCCATGACTTGATGGAAAGACCACTAGACTACCATAGCCCTTAAGTATAAAGTAAGAAAATCAACTTGATGTAAATCTGCATGTTTTTTAAAAGATAACTGGTAATTTGTAACAATTGTCTTACAGCTCAGAAGCCTAAATTATAACATATTAAGAAAAATATAAAATTATTTGTTGACTGAATATTACAGTAATAAGGTACCTGGTTGGTCCCCTGGCACTGATGGATATTCTTGCCCTGGATACTGGGGCTTTGGAAACTGTTGCCCTTGAGGTGGGTATTGTTGATCTGGTGGGTACTGTTGCCCTTGAGGTGGGTACTGTTGACCTTGAGGTGGATACTGCTGTTGAGGATATGGTTGGCCAGCAGGATATTGCTGTCCAGGATATGGTTGACCAGGAAACTGCTGTCCTGGAAAATATTGCTGCTGTGGAAAAGGTTGTCCACCAGCAAGGTCAGGTCTGAATCCTGGATAAGGAGGAGGCTGAGGTGTAGCCATTTTTATAATTTAAATTCCTAAAATAAGAAAAAAAATGTAATAAAATGTTCTGAAAAATTCACAATTAATGCAATAATGCATAAGATCTGTCAAATAGTTAAAAAATTAATAAAATAATTAGCTAAGTAATAAGTCAGATCAAAAATCTTATAATGATTAATCTTAAATCTTTATTAAGATTTAATTTTTGACACTAATAATAAATTTGTACAGTGTAAAACAAAATACAGGAATATATAAATACATGTCATATCCATTTTAAGGAAAATGTTATATAAAATATAACTTTTTTAATATGTAAAACACACAATAATAGCAGATGTTGATGGAACATTTTCAGAGGATTCATCTTAACGTAACTAATGGGTGATATGCAATTATATTAACATATTGCTTGCTAACATAATAATATCGACATTTCCTGGAAGTGAAATTTTCCTTTATCACACATATTTTACAAGCTATTTTCTCTTAAAATTTTCCCAACATTCATGTATGAATGGCATGGCATGCAATGTGATCTTACTGCACATTTAAAATAAAGCTTATTGAAACAGTTTGATGTAATTACCCAAAAATAACGTTTGGAAAAAAGTACAGATTGTGTTCGTTAGCTTGATTGCTCAATCATATAAGTGTATAATATACAGAGATTTAACCACCATTTAGTTCGTTGTTTGCCTAGTGATTCGTTACACAGAACAATGATTCAAGTTCACATTTATTTTGTAGTAATTAGCATTTTCTTTATTTTCATTGTGATTCACAAAGGTAATAAATGTAAATGTGAACAATTAATCGACAACAAAATAAATGAAGTCATAAAGTTAAGAGCTTATTTTATCTCATAATAATATAGCTTGTTTTTACATATTTTTAATGAAATGTCAAAGAAAAGGAAGTAAGAGTATAAATTATGCCTCATTTGGTTTTACTTGCATTAATAGATATAACAAATGCTTCTCTATCCATCCATTAAAGATAAAATACAGTAAGATTCTTATAAATTCAATTAATTTTTGGGGCCTGAAACATTAACTTAAATGTTTATAAGAAAGACTAATACTCTCAATTTAAATCTCTCACCACAACTTTAACCAACAAATTATATTATCATACTGAGATAAATTGATCCATATCATATGAGTATAAAATAGTACATTCATAGCAACTCTTTTTAGCCACAGTTGTTAAAGGAGGGAATTAAATGCAATTACTAATCTATTCTCTCAACACTTTTGTTAAATTCAAGTCAATATACAGTAATTCTCAAAAAGTTACCCTCAACCCCAAGCCTGAAAAAAAAAAAGTAAGCTTCAGTTTAGAGTTGATTTGAGGGGCCTTGAAACAAATTTGAGAGAACAAAGTAATAATTTATTCCAGTCTCTTTACTATATTACGTTAATTAGCAAAGTAAAGAAAAGATGAAAATGATAAATAATTAATTACTTTAATAAAATTAACAATTTAATCATACAAAAATGTTCCACAAATCAAATAAAAATAATTGCAAAGTAAATCTGTAAAATCTTTTTGATTAATTTCATCAAACCAGAAAATGTCACCAAATCACACAATATTCTGCCTATAATAGAAATATTTTAATCTTAGATTTGGGAGGAGGGGAGATAAAAATTTGGTACATGCACACCATAAAATGGAAAATAATATAATATATTCAAAGTTATGGAATTTTGGCATAAAAAAGTGAGCTAACAGGCATGAAATATCATTATGCACATTTGTCAGTACCAATTACTAAAATCGCTCCAAAAAACTCACAATCCCTTCTGTACATAATTTTATTTTCATTTTTTTACTGTCATATAATAATGGTGGGAAAAAAAATCAAAACTTAATGTAATGTTATTCCTCTTTAAAATACATATCTGTCACAAATTATTCCAGTTGATTTAATACTTCCCTGTATTGAAATACAGGGAAGTATTAACCTGTAGTAGTTAACACAAGTTCCCTGTACAGTAGTTAACACAAAATTGTGCTAGATACATACAAACTTGCTATCTTCAATGCAATTATTACATAACATATGCTGATACAAATACAAAACTGAAATAATTACAATTTTTTTCCTCTAACGCCAATAACAAAATTTCATGCTTCAATAGATTACACTACAATTTTTTCGATTGCTCTTTTTATGTCTCTCAATTTTATTTTCATCCTTATTGTTTTAATTTTACATTGCTTCAGCATTTCTTTATAGTCCTTAGTCCACTTCCAGATAAGCTGGACAATATTTGTTATTTTCTACAAGGGCTTTAAATGATTTTCAATGACACTGGAATTGCATTAATCTCCCTACCAGAAAATAATCATGGGTTTCGAATTTCATTTGCCCTCTAATTGCACAATTATAGTCTAAGCACAATTTTCCCATTGTCTTTTTTAGATGATGCATTACTGACTTTATGATGGCCACCCACAAACCTCCGAAATGAAGGGACTTTGGAGAGAAGGTTCCAGTCTATTTCCTTGACTACGATACATGAGACTCAAGTTTTATCAGGAAAATTAACAAAACCGTAAAACCTTTTCAATGGGGAATTCACTCCAACAAAGTTGGTACATTGCCAGGAAAACTTTTTGTGCAGTTTCCAAATCTAGTCATGGTCTAGAAGTATGAAAACAATTGAAAATAGACAAAAATTGGTTGGCAAGAAGGAGGATCGAAAATAAAGAAGGATCACTAGAGGATTCTAGGGGCACATTACCAGTGTGTATTAAAGACAGTAAATCCCATAGAAAAGAAAAAGATTACTAAGGTGCCTTGGGGTCATGATGAAGACAAGTTTCTAAGGTCGTCTGATGTAATCCCTATGGTCAGGATGCCCCCTATACCCCCAAACACTGGGTACTCATTTTAGTCACCTCTTACAACATGCATGAGCCACAATGGGACTATTTTGCCATACCTGGTCACCACACTGGTCAAAAAATCTCAAGAAGAACAGCTCAGGTAATGAAATGTATCAAATGCACACAAATCTAAACTTGTCACACAAAATGGGAGAGGTATATTTACTCTTTCATTTGGTATACAACCCAAAAATTGAGAAGACAAAATAGGTTTATATTTGAAACATGTATTATAAAGAGGCGAGCACAGTTTTCTGCATTAAATCTCTGAGAGCCAAATCATTAAATGTACAGCATTTAACATCACTGTGAGCCAACATGCAATAATTGCTTAGTACGCAGGAAAATTTTAATTTTGAATTTTTTTTCAGCACGATCACTGGATATTTTTGAGTAAATGACACACATGCCTTTTCAATAAGTTCACCAATTTGAATTATTCATTTACTGTCAACAAAGGGACATAAATTTTTAAAACTACCTTTTAAACTTTTTCCCCCAACATGGAGCCTTTTGCTCATATCTTACAATAACATCTTCCTAAAACTTTCCCTCCTCTGAATTGAGAAATCCAATTTTTTGTGTTCCTATAATAAAATATTAATCTAAAAATATACGAAAGAACATTAATAATTTTATAATAATTGTTACTGTTGTTTAAATATTTGTCAAACATGGTAGAGCTCTCAATCTTATACGACAGTAATAGTTCTCTTAAAACAGTCTTCATTATTAACAGAGCTCTTGCACTTGTGTAGGCATATTTCGGTCTCACTTGGGGTCAGAGATTCAGTCTGTGGAACTAGGGGCAGCAAGCACTCACCGGACAGGTTTGACTCCACTAGAAAGACTGCACAAGCCCATCACTTTGAATTTTTCTCATAAGATGTAACACGAACTCCTCATGTGAGAAGATCTATAAAGTAATCCTTGGTTACACAATAACCCTAAGATTGAGGTTTAGTTAACTTCTGAATTTCAGTAACAGGGTTAGCAATGAAGGATTCTACCCTTTTTACAAGATTCCTTAATCTAATACAATGTAATTTTTGAGTTACTCTAAAAATAGTTATTACACGATTTTTGATGATCTATTACTTTAATAATTTTGGTTCCTAATCTAGCAGAGATCACAGTACCCAGTAGTTCTAACCTTCTAATCCAGTAGTTCCAGTCTTCAAGGAAACTCTTTACTAGAACAATTTTACTTTTAGAGGCAGTCAAATACACCGAAAGTTACTCTCAGTTTCGAGCTCTAATATAAACAACTGCTTCACAGGTTTTTGATTTGCTTCTTTAAAGTAATAAATGACTAAATTATCATCATTTAGATTTAAAACAGATCTTAGAATACTGATTTCACTTAATTGTGAGATTTCAATGACATTCTTCTTTCAAATAGGAAGAAAGCTCAGCATCTCATGGTAGTTATTGTAACCATAGCTTTGACAACAATTTTTTTAAAATCTGATAATGAACAGTGCAAGCAATCCAAATGGATTACAAATTTTTCCCACTATAAGATTATAAAGCTTATTAATCTTTCTTCTCAAAGACTTTGTCAAACTTTCAATTTCTATTCTTAAATTATCTTCTTAGATGTCCCAGAATTTCAACAACTCTCACATTCAAGTCACTTTATCATTTAATGGGAAATATATATCAAACTTCTCCTCTTCCCATTCCTTAACTAAACAATAATCATTTGACATCCTTTTACACAAGTTTAAATTAGCTTTACTTATTACTTTCTTTGCTTCATGGAGAACTTTTAAAAACTTCTGTTACACTATCTGCTCCCATAACCAAAATATCAACATTCATGCATGTCTAGAATTCCAAAAACATCTGGATACATATGTCTAAATTTTCAGAAATAGCTTGAATTTACTCTGAAGAATGCTCTTTGGAATCAACATGATAATTGCTGATCAAATTTCTGCAAGGTTATGTTATTTTCTTCAAAAAAAAAGAAATCTAATTGCGTTTTGGTCATTAATTGTTACAAAATTTTGCAAAAAGGCTTTCTTGATATCAGCTAAAACTGCTAGTCTGTTTAATATGAAATTTATAAGCAAATGAAATATATTTGAGTTTAACACAAGGCTAAAAGCAATCATTGAGTAATAGCTGACCTACTTAATGTGAACTCGCATAAGTTTAGTTTTTTTTAGTTAAGTTTTCATTGGCGTCGCACTAGAAGCAACATGAGGGCTATTGGCGATGGACCTCGTAATTTTGAACCACAGTCAAGTGACTAGGATGACACCTGAGCTGGCAACCCCCTCTCCTTACTTCCACACCACAGGTCTTTAGTGGCATCAAGCCTCGAACCCACAACTCCACAAAACCCACCTGCCAGCCATGAGTCCGATGCCTTAATCACTAAGCTACATCCCTTATAAGTAATCAGTAAAAACATTTGAAGAAAAAGCAATTTTATATGGATTTTTTAGATCTTTCTAAATGGGAACATTGGCAACTGATGAGCATTTTTCTCATAGATTTTTTTTATTTACGAAAATCAAATAAACAAAAAAGCGTTTACATTAATTTACCTTTTTTTCATAGCTTTTTATCCATTTTATTTGCCATGATATGAGGAAAAACATGCTTTATGCAACTTCTTGTCACACTCAACACACATGCTGCAGCAAATTTTTTGGCAAACAGCACGGCGTCCTTGTGGTGCAGATTTCAGAAAATGATTATTTGTTTTTCAAAGTTCAGTTAGAACATGGATTTTTTGTCCAGGTTGAGATATAAGTTTTGGTTTGGAACATAAGTTCAGTATAATATCTCTACCAAATTCTAAATGTGACATTGAATTCTTTCAAAGAATGTCTTTATAAATTATCCAAGATGCTGTTCCAGCAATATTTAGTGTGTTTGCAAATAAATTCCAGCACCATTTTTTTTTATTTCGGAGCTGCAGTCTGTACGATGATAGATGTTTATACCTCCCATACCTTCATTGTAATACTTTATAAGAGCAGGTCGGGAAACATCAATTTTCTTTTTCGCCGATTTAAAATAATTCTTTGTATTTGAAATAAGCTCATGCATTTGGTGATTAGAGGTAGCTGTCACATCTGCATTGTCATTCCAGCGGCAAATGAGTATGGTTCCATTACTACGGTAATCCATTGCTCCTCTGGTCTCTTTGGCAAAAATGTTATTGTCTAGCAATGGACACTGCCTGATGCAGTTACTTTGGACTGTACCTGAAGCTCTAAATTCTAGAATCTGCCAATTTTGTTAATAAATTATACAACATAAAAAAGTTATCAAATAGAATTTGTGTCTACTTGGATTTGCAATTTCGGAGAGTAGCTGTGTCACAACATCTTCACACAGAGGCACTCTTGATGACTCATTCTTTCTTCCAGAATAAATTTCCAATGCATACAGATATCCAGATAATGAACATAACATCCATATTTTAAAACCGGCTTACCTTTTATAAACATTTCACAAGTGTGGTGTCCATAATAAGGTACCATCGATTCATCAATGCTCAATTTTTTGTAGGAAATTCCAAACTGATACAAATTTTCCCTCAATTTTTCATAAATTGGAGCTATTTTTCCAAGTTTATCACCTGACTTCAATTTAGAATTATGAAAGTGAAGTTTGTAAAATTAAGTGTATTTAAGTGAGTATTAAGTATTTAAGAGAAATTTTTTTTTAATTGTACGGAAATGCTTTCTTGACAAGACTGTTGAAACAATATAAACTTTCAAGTCTTCAACAGTACTCCAATAATAATCTTTCTTTAGCACCCAATTGTAACCACTCAAGAGGGGCAATCCTAGAAACTGAGCAATATCTGTACTGTCAATAGCAATTATCCTCCTTTCTGACAAGTGTATAGCTTTGTCATGCAGGTTAATGTTCCAACCTACTCCTCAGGCAAAATTTTATCACAAAGTTGAATAGGATCTAGATCTTGTAATTCTGGAAAATCAATTTTCAACACTAGAAATACTGAGGCGGGCCATCTGTGACCCAAGACGCGAGTTTTTGCTCATTTCACAGTATTTCAAAATCAAGCTTTTTAATTTTTTGACTTTTCCTAATTATACAGTGTAATACCTTCAAATGAATTTAGTTGAATTCTATGGAATATTTTTTTATTTATATGTTTGTATATTTAGAACTACCATGGGGATCATAGCTGACCTGATCAAGATCATTTTCTTTTATTTCAACCAGGATTTCTCTACATTTTTCAGTTATAAAAGAATTGTATAAGGAAATACATTGCACCTGCTTTTTGCAAAAGGGGGAGATCGAAAAGATAGTATGTCCACACATCTGGCATGTACTTGTTAGGCTGATGTGTGAGCTTTTGTGATTAGAAGCTATTGTATCTATGTAATGTTGTAGAATGTTCTAATCTCTGTTATATGCTAGAAACTAAGTAAAAAGAATATTTTCCCTGTTGTAAACTGAGCAGAAGGAAATGGAATTAGTGGCATTCCAGTTTGGCACATGTTTAGTGATAACATCCAGCAGGAAAGGTCTTTTGAAAGAAGTTTTGAAATTACAAAATGAACTTCCAGAAAATAATTCTTGCGATGACTGATAACAAAAATTTTGGTATAAATAATAAAAGAAATATTATAGAAAATGTGCATATAATTTCATCGTCTGTATCCAGTTTAAGTGACAGCAAGCTGAATTAGAATATTCCAAGTAAATGCAGGTCAGGAATTCATAAAACAATAAAGAGTTGTATAAATGTTAAGAAAAAGTAAAAAATAAAAGAAAGCAATCACCCCATCAAAGTGATTTGGAAGAAACAAAAGGCGAAACTATGTGGAAAATACCTCAGCAGTATTCAATTTCTTTTGGTTGATGACCTATTCAAAATATTCTAAAAGAAAAAATCTCAGACCTACACTCTATTCCATTATACATGCTATGATTTATGTACTTCATACAAATAAAAAAGACTGACGAAAACTTTCAGTTCAATTAAATTATTTCTTTTAATATCACGTTCTCTCTGAAAGCTATCCACAATTTTTTGTATACAAATATTTGAGCAATCCACAATGCTCTCCATTAAGGTATTTTCGAATAGTAATAGCCCAGCATCTGCTGGCACTGATGCATTCCCAGCCTTACCAACATTTCCAAGCAATTTCAATATTATACAAGTGAGTTCTTAATTTGTCTTGATTTATTTTTATTCCATTTTGAAATGTCATTTTTTCCAGTATAATATTCATCACAATTGGATATATCTGTTGCAGAATCAGAATCAAGTTTTTCCTCAGATGAAGTTTCATGAGCATTAAAATGCTCTTTGTCGATATATTCATCATCATCTTGATTTATTGATTCTTCATCAGCTATTTCATCTTTATAAGTAAGGTATCGGTGCATTTTTAAATTTTCACAAAAAATCATTATTCAAAAGAAAACCTAAATGCGAGAGCGAGCGTCGGGTCTAACAGGCTCGAAAAATCAATTTTTAATCAAAAAATAGCTACGAGTAATTAGATCTCCAACGGAATCGAAAGAAGGTGACTTTTATAGCAGCTATTGAAAGACTAAACATTTTTCACAAAAGCGGGAAGGTTTCGCATTCAATTATATATGCACACGGGTCTGTCTGACCCAACGCGTGTTTAGCTAATATTATTCGCATAAAAATCAATATGTAAACATAAAACAAAACTAAAACTTAAAAGATTTTTGAAAAAAAACTGAAAGTTTTCCAACCTTTTTCCAAGAAATTCTCTTTCAATTATTTTTATAATATAGCACCTATAAATCAATGATGCCATAACCGACATTTAGAAACCTAAACCGACCATATATAGAAACCTAAACCGACCATAAATAGAAACCTAAACCGACATTTTTAAGTCTATTCAACAAGGTTTAAACAGTGACATCTCGTAGACAACAGATACATAATACGTGACTGATAGACAATTAATTACAAGGAATACATTAAATTTTACTTACTTCTTTTCACGTATTTATAAATATTCAGCAGCTGTCACAAATTGAAGCGAGTTTCCGGATTCGATCGGACCACAACTCCCTACGTATTTCTCAATAAAATCGCAACTAACATTTGACGCAAGATGCGCAAATGAAAGGAGGGGGGGGGGGATTGGCTGAAACATTGCCAGTGAGAAAAATATTAATTTATTATTCTTGAAACATAAGAATAACAATTAAAGTTTTCTTATTTTTTTTTCTCAGCTTAAATTTAATCAGTGACACAGTTTCAATAAAATTCCAACATTGAATATATAAAATCTCATTTATAAAATTTCTAACTGAAATAGTAACTTCTACTGTCACTGTTTCAAACAGTAGTTTCAACTTAGTAAGAAATGACTGACGATATGTGAGTGTGTGTCAAAAATAAGTAATCTTGAAAAGGGATAACGGCCTTTGTTTCTCTATATTCTAAAAAATCAGCCAATCAATCTTGGCAAACGAAAGCGAAATAGTGTATACAGTTCATTTTAATGCAATAGTACGTAATACCCAAAGTCTTATAAATCATTAAAAATATATGCAAATTTGATTTTAAAGCATCTGAAAGAATGTTTTTTAAAAAAATTTATTTTTACTCATGTATTAATACTGTTCAAAATAGGTAGCAATAAATCTGATTATTCGATGTTTATAGGGAAATTTGATTGATGATCTTACGTTATTTTATCTTGTGTTATGTATTTATAGTTGGCAGAATAATTATTTGTACATTTCATTTTCTGGGTGGATCTTAAATTAGCGTACTTTTGGCGACTGAGAAAAATTCAAATTGGCGATAAATCGCCTATCTGGTAACCCAGCCAGAAAAGTTCCAGAAAGTCGTAAAATCGAAAGAATCGTATTTTTGTGGTAACCCTACTATGAAAGGGGATCTCGTTTCTATTCTGACGATTGATTTATTCTAATTCTTATTTATATTATACTATATATATTTTAATTCTTATTTATTTTATATATTATTTAATTTTTTGCCTAGGCTATATTATATATATTTTAATTCTTATTTATATTATACCATATATATTTCAATTTTATTTCTTATTTATATTATATACTATATATATATTTGAATTTTTATTCTCAATTATATAATATTATACTATTTATCTTTGATTTATTTTAATTGTTATTAATATTATACTATTTTTATTTGATTTAATTTAATTCTAATTAATTTTTATTTTATTATTAATTATTATTTTTATTATATTATACTATATATTTGATTTATTCTAATTCTATATATTATAATTCTTATTAATATTATATTATTTATTAGTTATACTACTTAATTATATTACTTTTAAATTTATTTATTTATATTACTTAATTATTTTACTTTTTAATTTATTACTAATTTAATTACTGCCGAAGAAAGCATTGTGAATGATGATACGTTTAGAGATTACCTTCACGCGATTGTCATAATTTACCCGCCTGATCACAGACATCCCTCCATCATAAGGTTAGTGCTTTTTTCACGTTTTTTAAAATTATTTTCATATCTTCCACAAATGCTGATTTACTGCGTTTTTTTTGTCTTTCGGTCATAATTTAACCGTATTTTCTTACCTTTTTTCAACATTTCGTAGTTATGTTATATATAAATATATTTATTAAAAAAAAAAATCTTATTTATTTTATACAATCTTAAATATATTTATCTAAGTTTTATTGTTTTAAGTAAAATTAAGATCTACCCTATTTCTTATTTTAATGTTTGCCACAAAACGCTGATTTAATACGTTTTTAGTCAATCGGATAAAATTTCGCCGTTTCTTTAACATTTCTACCGCTTCGGCTCATGTTTTTCTATATTTCACAGTTAACATGTATTTTGTCCAACGGTCAAAACGCCATCTCGATTCCGACTTAAGACTTAGAGAATTCCGTATTTGGCGCCACTTTGGCGCGATTTTAAAAACGCGCCAAGAAGTACGCTAAATTAGGAATTTACCCATTTTCTTAAATTTTAATAAAATCATGTAAAATATTTAACAACAACAATGCAAAACTTGTCTAATTACTTTTGCATTGCTAATATCAACTAAGCCAAAATGTATCCTCTTTTGGGCTAGTTTTAATGGCATTTTAACATCTGTGGTCATTGTTAATGAGGTGTGTGGGGGGGGAACCCCTCTGTACAAAAAATTGGTCCTTTACACCATATTTGAATTTTTAACATTTGCCTTTTTATCTGTTTGTATCTCTTTCATATTTTAAAATAAAATAGTTTTAATTCATTTCAACAGATGTTTGGCAAAGCGTGGCCTGCGTTAACTCTTGCACCATAAAACTCCACTGTCACTCACTCACATTGTTAATGAGAGCATACTCTGCCTTCAGTATCATCATGGTGATATGAAAAAGAACATTTTGAATGATAATTGTTTGAGAAGGTCTCTTTTCCACACATAATTGCATTTGGTATGCACTCCTTCCCTGTTGTATTGTGTTTTGCTATGAACAGTTCCCATTTGATGTCATTAGCTTTCTCGAGTTGAGATGGGGAGTCATTTTCATGTGTCTCACTAATTGTGTTGTAGCTGATGTCTCACTAATTGTGATTTATGTGCAGTTGTTTTGATACATAGAGACAAGTGTTTTTTGTTAAGGTTTTTGCAACTAATTGTTCTTTACTGTGTTACTATTAAGTATTCATGTCCTAAGTCATCTAATCTACAGGTGTTGTTTTCTACTTTTTGTTGGGGAAGGTCAATTGATTTTGAGTTAGAATTGATTTGAACCCTCAAATCTGTCAGTTTGGAGAAAACTTACCCTGTCGCTTTTGCATTGCTCTTATCAATTGGGCCAAAAGGGAATTCCCTCAGGTTAGTTATTAAGGCATTTTGGCATCTGTCATCATTGAAGAGAGCCACCGCAAGCTGTTTGAACAATATTTCTTTTTACCCTCATTGTTAATTTGCTAGGACATCCTGATCAGAGTTTATTTTTGATGTGTCCAATTTCTTTATACTTTCTCACTGTGTATCCAACAGTTGTAAATGGTAATTTACTATATTTTCCAGTTTCTTCGTATAATTCTCATTTTTATGAAGCTCAGTGATATGATTTCTCATATCTAGAATTACTTCTCTAGTTGTAAGTGCCATTCTCAATTACTTCAAGAACAATACAGATAAATTGTCAGACTTCAAAAATTACATAAAGTTAATTATTTACAGTTACCTTATAAATAATCCTTTCAACTATCAACTCCATAAACACAATATATATCTTGGTAAGGAAGTGTGTTAATACTTATCTTACAAGAAATTTTTAAACTTTTTCATATATAAATTTATTTAGTTTCATCAAAATCTTTTGGTGTTTAATCTAAAATGTACAGGAAGTATATTGTGTCAAAATGTCTCTTTTTATTTAGCTAAAAATTAAAAATATTAGAGTGTACAAATAGTTATTTTATATCTGTATATATATAATTACCAAAAAAAAATTTGTGTACAGTAATAAAGGCTTTTGAAAAACAAAATTAAAGAAAGAAAACATTCTTTCTCCCCCCCCCCCCAGTCTTAAGCTATTATTATTCTCATTTGCATGAATATCTTGGTATAGACATATTTTATGATCAAAAACTTATAGTTACAATTACTTAAAAATTTTAAGGAAACAAAAAGCCTAGAGCCTTTGTTGTTCTGCATACTACAAAAACCAATCAATCAAAAGACATAGAAATTAACTCCAAGAAGTTTGTATACACTTGTCCAATTTTTGTGCATTGTTACTCAAAACAATTTTTTATTCTTGGTAATGTACCCTTTATGATTAATTACTGCCTGAAATCTTTTGTATATTGAATGAACAAGCCTATTCAGTGACAAAAGGAGTAATTTTTGTCCTATCTTTTAATTCATGTATTAAATCATTTTTTGAAATTATATTGTGTTTACAGTTTTTTTTTCTTCCATAAATGCTCAATCGGATTAAGGCTTGGGGACCATAGGAGTGTCTGTAGCTATCTAAGAATATCATAAACATGTATTCTTTAATTAACCTAATTTTTATATACTTATGATCATTGCCCTATTAAAAAGTGAAGTTACTTTATCCGTGTTTTTCTGAACTTGCTTCAAAAATTTGCTAAACAATGTCTACATAAATATATCCATTATTCTATCTATTATGAGTACTTTCTTTGATGACATATACCACATGAAACCATCTCCATTTGGATGCAGTTAGTTCACATCTGACCAGATTATTTCATTCCAGGGGACTTATTTAACTGACTTTGCAAATTCAATTATCCTTTTTCAATTAAGCTTTGAAATATACTTCGAAAAGTTTTATGTTTGCTCTGGCTATTCTCCCATATTAACCATAATTTCTAAGCACATTTCAGACTGTATCTGGGTAAATAATTTTAATGCATGTTGTATTCAGTTCTGCTGTAATAATAGCAACAACAGAAAATTTAGGATTTAATTTGAGTTTTCTTTTCGAACATGATTCCGTCCATGTCTTGGATTTCTTGTATCCAAAAAAGTTCTGTATTGCACTTTCAATGCTAGAAAGTGGTTTGTCTATAATTTTACTGAAATGATGAAGATATTCGTCCCATGTCTTAGCTTTATTATTAAATGCCTCATAACTAGAAAGATTTCCATACCTTTTCCCATAATATGATGAATTGAAAGTGTTTTACCACTTAACATTTATTAGAACACAGAATAAAAGCATGTCTTCATGATGAACTGGCCTGAGACTCATTCGACTGGATATCAGACTGACGATATGCAATTTTTTTTAAATCCTTATTTATACATACATAGTTTTTTTTTTGATGAATATTTTAATCAAGAAAAATTTTGTGAGAAAAAAAAAATCTATATTAATTAATAATTCAACTATTTTTTAGCATTATTTTGTTTATTATTATTGCAACTTTGATAGTAAATTGAAATACCATACTTTTCTGTGGGAAAAATGGTTTTTCAGTAGATTTATATATTACTTTGTTTATTTCAAGAGCTTTATATATGCAAACTTTTTTAGTAATTATGTGTGTGTGTGTAGCTACATAAAATTTATATTAAAAATGTTCAAGTTTGATTCATTTTAAAAACTAATCAATCTGTATATGGGCTTTTAAATAATTTTTTTAAAGTATGTCAAATAACAAGGAAAAAAATCACAAAATTCTCATCCTTGCTAGCAGGAATTAATTGCAGCATTGATTTGCATCTTGAAAATTATTGCTGGAAATAATGTAATGAACGATAATTTTCTCTAAAATTGATGGGCTCAATATTTAATGCACCTTTTACATATTAAAATAAAAAAATATTTTTTTAATTAAATAACTAATTACATACTAAAAGTTTTTTAAATTATGTATTTAGATATTTAATTCATGGTGCTGAGTTATTTTTATGAATGAAAAAATCTTTTGTTTTTAATATATTTTTCTAAATAATGAATTTGATTTTTTTTTCTGGTAGTAAGAAGTTTAGTCTTATAAAATTCAAATGAAAATTTGCTTTACTGAAATATTATTGGCCCAGATACCAAGTTTTCTTTATTTTTTTGCTAACTTAATATATGCAGAGCATTTAGTTTAACATGGTAATCTATGTGCATCAAAAGTCTCATAAAAAAGTGCCAATTGAAGTGTATGTTACATCAGCTCCTTGTTTTCACTTATCTTTTTCGCTGAAGTACAAAAAGTTATATATATGTAATGAGATTTAACTTTAATTCAATAATTCTTAATAATAATTTAATTATATATTCTATCTCATTCCCTAATTCAAAAGTAAAGAGTTCATTCTTATTTCCTGATCTCATTCCAAATTATCCTTTTATTTATTAGATCACATGCTCATAAAATTGTCTAATCCCTTTTTCCCATGGTAGTAAATCTGTCAAAATAATCCCTTCAGACTCCCTGTCTATTATATTTTCCCAGAATCCGTAATCCTATACCACATGTTCTATGACGTTTATAGTGAAATTTCCCTTCTTTATATAACTAAAAACTCAGCAAAACACCCTCTCTTGCTCTCATTATCTGTATCAACCAGCAGAGTTTTAAACTCTTGCCTTATGTGGAAATGGTCTCTCTCTCCACTACAATAATATAATTACTTAAAAATGAATTTGGCTTTGACTGTTTTTGAAACTTAATTAAATAGTATTATTTAAAAGAAAGTCTTTACATATATATAAGTTTTTGGAGTTGAATAAATATTACTAGAATAGCACTGTATAATTTTTCACTTAGAGATAGAATGATCATTTTTATAGGCCTTTAGAGTATTCTATAGAACTGATGAATGTTTAAATGTAAGGAATATTAATCTTTTATTTCCAAACTCTGGGCAACTGCTTGGATACCCACCTAATGACTTAATGAAGGGGTTTTTAACCACACAAGTACTGCAACAATTTTCTGTTTCACTACCCCTTCCCTAGCCTACCAAGAAATAAATTTCAGCAACCTCCCAATCCTCTAATGGAATAGAATAATTTTTCTAGTAAAATAATATCCAAAATGTTAAATCTTTAGTTGAGAAAAAAAAAAAAAATCTCAAAATAAGTGAATAGCAATTCTCTCTCATTATAGACAACTTCTACATATAGAATCATTGATCATTCTAACAATATTCATGCGCTATTTCAGATGACAATGATTAATTCTAATTGAATCATTGTCATCTGAACTCTGCTGTTGAGTTAAAACAGCTCTTTTCCTGATACATCTAGACAGAATATATGTAGATTATACAACAAAAGGCGTCTCTAAAAACTGATCTTGCCAAGAAATTTGCTTTTTTAGTGTTGTTAATGCTGCAATTACGAGGAACCAATTCTACTAAACCTCATTTTCTTCTACAAGTTCCATTAATATGACTTCACCCAGACAATTTTTTAAATAAAATATAGCTTTGGCAAAACAATTGAAATAGTTGTGCTATTTCAAAATATTTGTACTTCTTTCTAAGTTTTATTGAAGATAAAACAATCTTGAGAAGGCTTAGGATAGTATCTTCTGATTAAAAATACAGAAATGTCTGCCTAAGAGGCAAGCCTGGATTGTTTTTTTAAGCTCCTAGACCATTATCCAACATCTTTTAGTCGTGTACAAACCAGATTTCCTCTTTTGTGCTAGTAATATTAATAGATGCCCATTCTTCATGTGTGGGAAGATATATAATGCATGTTTCATAAGGACATATCCTCTCAGTTTTTTTTACAGATGTTATAAAGAGATAGGATTCATATTGATCTGTTAGCATAAATTTTGATAGAAGCTCAAGATGTCCTGATAGTTTTAGTTTTTGAACCGAAAGGATGGTCTCGAGTTCCACCTTAATGTGCAGAGACAGAAGTACAAGTAATTCATATCTTAAAGAGAACTTTAATTGGTTTTATTTCAGAAGCCTATTTACCAAATTCAACAAAATATCTAAAGTGATAAAGTTAGGATATAAATTATTTTTTAATCCCCTAACATAATATTTTACTTTGGGGACAGAATTTATATTATGTTTTATTCATATGTTGAGATCATGTGAATAGAATCAGTTTGGCAAACAAAATTTAATTTTCTTTGATATTGAACATTTAGTTTTCTATCAAGAAGTTATACAAGAAATTAAAATGTATACATTAATCAGTGTGATAAATGTACATTTTTGACCTGTTTATTCTAATCCCTTGAATGATTGACTTATAGAAATTCTACTGTATGCTTTAACATGTTGCACTATTTTAGACTCATTTCTGTCTTAATAGATTAAGTAATGATGTACTTTTGTGTATAACAATTTACTGAAAGATTGGAGATATGGCCAATTTTAATTAATGTTGATCTCAGTATTGAATTTCTTTGAAATAAATTAATAAATAACTTAGTAGTTTCATATTAAAAAGAATAGCCACTAAAAACTGATATTTACTTTAAAAAAATTCTTAGTTTGTATAACTTTAGTTATAATTCTCTAGCTAATGTTATATTCGTTATTAAATCATTAGAAAATTATTCATGACTATTTAAAGAACTCGTATAATTTTCATGATAAAAGACAAATCAGGCTGTATTTTATTGGATTGCCATTAATTTTGTTAGATGGAAAAAAAAGATAATTTATCTTTCAAGAGTTAAGGGCAGAAATTAAATCATGTTTAATAAATCAGAGACCTTTGTGGTGACCGGGAATGACAGAATAGTCCCACCGTAGCACTTGCATGTCATAAGAGGCAACTAAAATGGGTACCCAGCATCTAAGGGTTTGGTTGAACACCCTAATGATCTTTTCTTTCCTATGGGGGGTTTACTGTCTTAGGTAAACACGGGTGACATACCCCCGGTTTACCCTAGCGATCCTTCTCTATTTTCAACCTTCCTTCTTGTCAACCAATTTTCGTCTTTTCCTCACGTCTAGACTACAATTAAATCTTGTTTGGCACAGTATAGCCATATCTGGCTCTTGCACCAATAAACTTTACATTCACTCTTTCATTAATAAATCAGAGTTTGTGGAAGAATGTATTAATTGAAATTCTGTGATAAGTTACTAAAAAGGGATTGTAGAGAAAAAGTGTTGAAATTTATGAAAACAGAGAAAATGTGAAGTTTGATTTGCATAAGCATAACTTTATAAATATATTAACATTTTTATTTGAAATTAAAATCAATACTTTTTATATGCAACAAGTTGTCATAAAAAATGTTTATTTTTTTAAAAATTTACCGAGAAAAATTAAAAAATTTGATACAAACTTTTAATTTAAAAGAATATAACAATATTGATATTTTATTTTCAGATTACAATGGGTGATGAAGCTCCAATAATATATGGTTTAGAATTTCAGGCACGTGCTCTCAGCGCACAAAATGCTGAAACTGATGTCATAAGATTTTTTGTTGGAACACAATCTCTAAAGTTTGATAATCAGATCCATCAATTGGAATATGATGAGGAAAGCAACAGTATTCTTAAAACTGTCTTTCTTCATAGCTCTGGAGAAATCTGGCATATCAGTACATCACCCAAAGATCCTAGTCTTCTTTCTACATGTTATAATCAGATTACTGTGGATGGTAAATGTGAAATGCATGGAGGATTGTAGAGGCTTCCTGCAAATTCTAAAATATGTAGTTCAGAAGATTCATCTTCTACATATCCTGCCTTAGAACATATTACAGATTTTGACACAAGAGATAGTGTAGGAGAATTAAAAAGTATCCTGTGGGAACCAGTATCTGGACACAGAATCATTAGTTTATCTGACAATTCTTTTCAGTTGTGGGACTTAGGTGATGTTACAAAACCTCTTCAACAATCAGAGGTGGTATTTGAACAGAAGGGTCGACAGAAATTTGTTTCAGCTGCTTGGAATCCCCACCATAATTGTAACATAGTTGCAACATCTTTGGATACATCTGTACGAAGTTGGGATTTACGTACATCACAAAATGCATGGTCAGTTGAAAATGCTCATGGGCAGTTAGTTCGATCTATTGATTTTAATCCAAACAAGCAATATTATATAGCTACATGTGGTGATGATTGCCAAACAAGGTTTTGGGATGTACGAAATACAAATGGACCTCTTTTAGTGTTTTCAAATCATTCTCATTGGGTATGGTGTGTCAGATATAACAGTTTTCATGATCAACTTGTTTTAACATCTAGTAGTGATTCTAGAGTTATATTATCTAGAGCTGCTTCCGTATCTTCTGAACCATTTGGCCACTTATTGGATGATGAGGATATTAATCATGAGGAAGGAGATAGAAATAACAAACAGATATCAGATGGTGTGATTTCAATCTATGAAGAACATGAAGATAGTGTGTATGCAGTTGAATGGTCTACAGTAGATCCGTGGTTATTTGCATCATTAAGTTATGATGGACGTTTAGTCATTAATAAAGTTCCTCGTTCAGAAAAGTATAGAATACTTCTATAAAATATATAGATTCTATGTTTGTTAAAAATGAATGTTGTTTTTTTTCTAAATTTTATATTTATAGAGTACATTTATATGTATTAGCTTCTAATTCCATAGTAAATGTATATTCAATAAAAATTTCTGTTCTCATTTTATTGATTAAATAATTTTTTTTACTATAGACAGTAAAAATGAGTGTATAAACATCAAAAAGGACACATTATTTATAGGAATACCGTGCATTTTATAAGAAGTTAATTTTTTTTTAAAAAAATTATATTGTCAATTAGCAACTACACTAAACAAGCAGTTAAGAATATGTAATCATGCACACTTCAAAATTTTATTCTCACAGGTTAGTTTAATTTAGATAAAAATGCAGAATTATATTAAAATTATTAGGTTTTATATATATTAAAATGGAAAACATGGTGTTTTTTGATGAGAGCACATATTTGTCACGATCTACCTCAGCAACTATTATTTTTTGTATTTTTAATTGTTGAGGGATATATATAAAGAGTATTATATATTTAAAAGTTTCTTTTGACCATACAATAAATGTTAGCTTAACTTCTACTTTCAACATTTTTAAAGCACCAAAACCTTTGCAAATGACGAATTAACTGTGCACAAGATTTGAAATTTGCTGCAAATATATATATTTAAATAATCTTTGTGAATTCTAAATTGTTCATTAGACAGGTATGGGGGGGGGTATTTTGATAGTAACTATTTAATTTACAATTTATAGTATTTGTAATGATGATTAAAGTTAATTAAAAGAAATAAAATTATATTTAATTAATTCTTCAGTGAAAGGGATGAAACAATGATAAATTTACTTGTGTAATAAATTTAAATCTATTGAATCTTTCAGTACTTTTAACATAAGACCTGTTATTAGAATATTTAAGTAAGAAAAAGAGATAAATGGATGGAGATGGGATATATTACTTTCAATTAAAGTTTAACTTAATTTAAATATGTGACTTGTATATTTTCTTTTAAACATTAATTTCTGGTGGCTGTCACAAAATTCAAATGCTTGATATATTAAATGTATGAAACTCTTGACTAATTAAAAGAAAATTTCATGATATTTTTGTTTTAAAGAAATGTAGCTTATCATGTGAACAAAGGAGTACTGAATTTTTTTACAAATGGAAATATCAATTATAGAATTTATGCTTGAGATTAATAACATGCTGAAAGATTAAATTCAATTAAAGATGTAATAAACAGAATTAAAAGAATAAAAAAAAAAGCGTTAGTCATAATAATCGAACTATGTTACTTCTTTTCCATTAATAATTAAATGAGATAAAAGAATGAAATGACAATTCATTAGAAATTTTATTAAACAATAGAAATAAATATGTAGAAAAACTTTATGTCAACTCATCTTCTATAGTTCTATATCTGTAAGATACATCATTTCGTTCTGTTTTCATGCCCAAATAATTATAGATGTATGCCTGAAAGTGAAATGTTACTGTTGTAAATATATTCAGATATTTGTAATATATAAATTATTTTTTGTTTATTGTTGAGGATTAAATATGAAAATTCAAAATTTTTTAATATTTTGCTATCCCACAGTATATAATTTTCCCAATTATAACTAAAAAGTATGTATAGGGAGGGGGAGAAAAAACTAAAATTGATTGAACTAGTTGTATTCAAAAGATAAAAAAAATTATAAGTTGGCTCTATTTGAAATTTATCATTAAAAACAATAACCCCCAAAAAATGTCTGATGAAATTGGGAGAAAAAACTGTTAGATAAAAATTACTGAGAAGTAGTGTTTTGAAATACACTCAAGTCCATAAATTAAGGATTATACCAGCTCCAGCAAATAAAGATTTGGAAACAAAATAAACATGACTTATTCATAAAGCCTATCTATTAAACAAAAAAATAAAGAACCAAAAAGATGGTGTATGTGTGGTACCATTAAAAAAAGCTATGATTTTTGCTCCCTAGATCAATTATAAAAAAATCTCCCTTGCAAAAACTTACCATTAAGGATTGGTATGATAGTTAATACCTTGTACTTCTCCCAGACGATGAAATGCAGTCTGTACAATGCCTAGGCATGCTGAGAATCAAATTAGTGAGCTGATCTTGGGTAAGGTATCACTACTTAGTAAGGAATTATCTCCAAAGTTCCAGTACAATGTAGGAGATGGTTGATGGGCTTCAACTTGTTGGCCAAGCATGTCCTACACATGCTCTATTGGTTTCAAGTCAGGTGAGAGTGCTTGCCATTCCATACATGTGATATTCTCAGATTGAAAGCATTCGTTTATGATGTTTGCATGGTGAGGATGGGTGTTGACATCCATAAACACAAATTCTGCACTCATGGTATCCCTAAATGTACATGTTGTTCCAGAACGATGTCCCGATAAATTGGGCCTGTCATACTTCTGATTTGAACATGTAGATCTGTTCTGGAGTCCAATATAATTCCACTCCAAATGAGCAATTCTGTACTACCGTAATGGTCTTGTTTAATGATGTCTTCATTGTAGTGGATATCTGGTGTTTACCATATGAAAGTCTAATGTGAATCGGACTGCAAGCTGAACATGGACTTGCCAGAAAACATCACAAAAGTCCACTGTGACAATGTGCAAATTGCATGTCCTCTACTCCAGGCTAACCGCTAATGACAGTGAGTTGCTGTGAGCAGAAACATCTGACAGTCCTGCAAGCATACAGACCAATATGTCCCAAATGTCTGTATATGGTTTGCCTTGAAACTGTCGTACCTGCAGCTGAAGATAGCTGATGAGAAAGGTCTGATGGTGTACTCTGTCTGCTTTTTGCAGTTACTACCAAATACCTGTCATCATTCAGGGTTGTAGCTCAGGAGTGACCTGTACTGTAACATCTGACATTTCCCTCATTTTGGAATCACTGCCAAACTCTAGAGATGATACTTTGGACAATTCCAAGTTCCTCAGATACTTCCACCTGAGTATGCTCACATTCCAGGTGGCCAATAATTCTAACCAAGTAAAATATCATCCACATGAGTCATCTGTGTAATAACATTTTTGGTTATGACACTGAGTGGCTTACAGAATACTTGAGAACAAATTTAGTTCTTTGCTGCCATTCCTTATATACACCTCTTTTACACTCTCATCATTGTGACATACTATCGGCGTCATCTGATGGCTTCTTGTAATTTGTATATTATTCTTGAAGATGTGTTCAATAATTCTACAGGTGAAATTTTTACTTTAAGAGTTCAATTTCTGTGCGATTCTGAATTATCTTTCATTTATGGACATGAGTGTATTTGGGAGAAAATTCACATTTATTTTACGTATATTCTATAAATTTTAGGATAAAAAAAGTTTTGATTCTGTTATTTACAAAAAGGAAGAAAAATAAAGTATTAACATGCCTCATTTAAATTAAAGTTAAATGTTAATTACAATGCAAAAAAAATATAATGGGAAAATATATTAAATAACAATGATTTGTTGGTTTAACAAATTATTAGTTCAAAATTGCAAAGTATGCTTATCTAGAAATAAAAAGTTTAAAACATTTATTCAGTTAACTTTATTGTTTTGTGCATAATAATACATACCTGCCAACAAAGAACACTTTTCATCTTCTGAGCAGCCTTAATTGCTTTAAAATTTTCAAGTGCTTTATTGCTTAAAGAGATGGCTTTGAGATTTTCTACAATATATAAATTAAAAAAAAAATAGGTTTGATTTTTTTTAAATAGGAAACTTGTAATAAATATCTTCTCTCTATCTTATTAATATGGAAAAGGAATTCTTTTTAAAGCAATTAGTTCTATCCACTAATTTATATTATGATAAATAATATATGCTTTACTAAGATAAGAAATTAAAATAACAGATAGCTGTTTTATTGATAAAGATTTTTAAACATCTTAATATAAAGCAACTCAGATTTCTTTTT
>BMAW01045022.1:322431-382300 GCA_019974015.1 Nephila pilipes
ACAAAGATATTTTTTATATACTTATTAAAATATTTTAATTAATCTAAATAAGAAATAATAATTAGACAAATTTGATAAATATACCTTTTTTGGAATACTCAGAATTTTTGTCTTCATTTTGAATACATGAAAATGCTAAACATCTGGCATATAAAAAACAACAACATCCTCTGTCATATAAGGTACCATTTGTGAGAAGAGATATGTATATTTGATCTAATAAAACAAGAGCCTGCTTTGGTAGACCAAGCTCAAGCTGCAGAAAAATTTCAATTATTGATAATATAATAAAAATATACATCACATACTAAACAAAATATACATCACATACTAAACAAAATATACATCACAATCAGTACACAGTTTATTTTATATCAAAATAATTATACAAATAGCACAGAGGTGAGCTATGATTTTTATGTTAAATCATTGGATGTTATGGCAATGAAAAGTAAGTCTCCAAGATGTAGAGAATTTATGTTAGATGGTATTCAGTTTTAAAAGTATGGTAATCAATATTATAATTTTACCTTCATGTAATCAATTTTACCTTCATGTAATTTAATTATGAATCAATTAATGTTTAACTGATTATAATACTAAATAACTGGTTTCATGAAATAAATTTAATGGTATATATTACTACAGTATGATATTAAATTAATTTCATTAATTACATTGATTATTACACTATTATTAGATTATGAAATTACACTAATTTTGCATAATGTTAATATTTATAATTGTTAATCAATATTATAAAAAGTCAATAACAGTTACAATTTCCAAATAATTGCCCTTGAATAAAATAAATATAAAAATAAATATGGTAACAATTTATAAAGAATGAAAATCGATGTTGAACAGATTAATAAAAAATTGTATAAAGATAAATTTTAACTCCTTGTTATTTCCAAATCTTGTCTATAGCAGTTTGCACAATATATAGTATTATTTCATCAGAAGTATATATAATTTCATAGAAAACTAGTATTTATTACTTTTTTTAAAAAAAATTATGATTGTGCCCACAGTTTTTAAGTTGAAACAAGTGTAAATAAAGAAAAAAAAAGCAATAAAATATAATAAAAGCAAAGGAAGCAATAAAATACAGGATAAGGCAGGCACAAAGATCTCTCACATTTTCAAGGAGACATAAAAAATGAAAACATCTATCCAGAAAAAACTGAATATATTTCTGAAAAGTATATAAAAAAAGTTTTATTTTTGGGTTTTAAAAATTGCACGAGATAGATGTCAGTCAATGTTGTCAACACATTGCTGATGACATTCTTGAATGTTTCATCATTCTCAGAGATAGATTAGATGGAATGGCACTGATTTCCTGTCAGATCCATGCCTTCAAATAAATCCTCAGGAGATTGGGGATGATGTTTGAAAGCATTTTCCTTTAGACATCTCCAATAGAAAAAAGTCATATGACCTTAAATCTGGTGGTGTGTTGGCCACCCCATATCATCCTGAAAGATATAAAATGCCCAGGTAACACTTCAACATTTCCAGAAAACATCGTGCTGTGTGAGGTGTGGCCCTGTTCTGTATCCACATCATCCAGTTTCGGGTGCAGAAAGGTTTCTAACATTTCATCATACTTGTCACAGTTACTGTTGCACCACCTTTCTCAAAAAAATACAGGCCCTTCACACCTAAGCTGGCAATTGCACTAAAGAGTAGATAGCTACAAATATTTGTCTAATTTTTTGTTGCTTTAGGTGTGATACATCCATCTTTTGTAATAATTACTCTGCCATATATTTCTTTGATAACACAGGTCAGCTAAATTTTTTTTTTCTCTTCTACAAGGGATTTTCCATGATGTATACTTACAATTTTATATATGCTCATTCTTTTCTAGTGAAACCTTTTCTTCGATGCTTCTCTGAGCTCACTTTTGCTTTCCAACTTTGGTTTCTTAATTGAGATCCAACAGTAATCAGCAAGCATATTGATACCACATTTTCCTTAGTAGCATCTCTTGATGTCACAAATATGCTTGTAAAATCTTTTACCCTGCTCTATTAAGTATACTCCCAAGTTTTCATGAAAATAGTCAATATGGGAGTGTAGGAAAAGAATTATTAAACTTATCCAGCATCCTTGAGCTTTATTAGCAGCAAGCATGCATGGTACAATGAGTCTGTAGTCAGGGTCTTTAGCCTCAAAAAATTTGTACACTACATTTTTAAAAGAGCTTCTTTTTTCCCTTTTTCTCATAGTTTCCAAAAGAGAGAATCGAATAAAAGTTTCCGTATGTCAAAGCTAATAAAAACTATCTCTTTCAACTTGACTTCAGACATTTTCTGGATTGAGCTACAATTTCATAAATAGAGGTGTGATAAGAAAACTTTTTTCAATGAAACAAGGTTGTATTATGATGTTTTTTTTTTTTTTTTTTTTGAGGCTTTATTGATGACTGGCCACATCAAGGTGTCTTGATGTGGCAGTCAGTTATTGTTCAATGCAGTTCTATGGCTCCACTGTCCCATAAGCATAGTGATAGTTTGAATAACTTACTTACTGGACCAATAACATGGTCAGCATTTTGAAGTCTCCGCAAACAATCCATTGATATTTGACTTTCTCAAGAATCATAACCAGATCATTATAGTTTTTTTTTTTCATATGCATCAAATACCTACAGGAAAAGATGCAAATCCATTTTTATTAAGCAACAAGACTTCATTGAGGCTAGCTTTGGATGAATCAATAATTAGATGTCACTCTGATGATTCATGTTCTACTTTAAAGAATTTCATGAATCCTTGAACATCACTGCAAAAAACTAGAATTCCCTATTTGTAGAAAAACTGTACAAATTCTTTCTCTCCATGCCTGTACCCCAAAAATAAGGTGCCGGGTGATAGCAGGTTTTTATTTTTTAGTCTTGATTCTAGCTATTCGGTTGCATCTTTGGAAAGGCAAAATCTCTTAACAAGATCATTCAGTCAACTCAGAGAAAAAGTTGAGATCCCTTATCAACAATAAAAATATGAGTTAGATTTGACCTGGTGAGGTGATGTGTCTCTGTTCTCCAACTCATTCCTCAGGATATAATTCAAACTGGAAGAATGGCTCTGAAACTAGAACTTCAGAGCTATGTTACATAGGACAAAAAGCTGAGTAAGGTTAGATAATGATATTTTGTTCTTGTTTTTTGTATTAAATCCTTTTACATCTACTGAACAAAAATAGAAAGACAGAAGTGTGGTTTTTCTGTTTATATTTTATCATAGGAACACAAAATGAAATTAGTTTTTCTCGTCCTTAAAGCCATAAACGAAGATCTTCCTTATATCTTCTGCACATGTGATGAGAAGCCCATGCTTTGCCTTGATTCCCAAGTTTCAATTTGATGTAAGCAAAATAAACTTTCTACAAAATCACTAATGTTTCTTTGTCAACTTTTTATTATGTATTTACCACAAATAAAAGTTGTCCAGAGAAATAACACAACCTTTTGGAGCCATAATCCAGGAAAAAAAAAAAAAGCACAGTAATGTTTGTATGCTGGATGTAAACTTAGTGCGGCTTTCATAGCAAACAAGACAGTAAAGTTGTTTCAGTTGTTCAAATGTTACCTAATTTGACAACAGGTTTATTTATACCTATTCCTAGGACCCCAAAACACACACTGAAACATGCTCAATCCAATCAGTAATATTCCTCACCATTCATAAAAAACTAATTAAATCTGTTTGGACATGATCATCCAACTTTCCTCCTAAAAAGTCAAACTTATTTTACCCACCATTCCACTTCTCTAATGCCTCCATTTTTTAAATTTGTTTCATTTATTGTCAAGTCCAACAATAATTAATAAAATCAATGTGAGAAGGAAGTCATACTTTTATGGAGATTTTTAAAACCAAAAATAGAATACTAGATTTTAATTTGGATAAGAAATTTCACGCTAAATGAAAATAAAAACTTCAGTAGTATTAAAAAAAGATTTTTTTTTTTGCTTTTGTTTTATTAAATTAAAATCAATAAGAAAAAGTTAAAAAATTCACCAAGTTCTTTTAGTTGCAGACCTGATTATTTTTATTAACATTCAATTATATTTCTAAGACAACATTTCAAAAACTGTAAGCAAGTTTATTTCTAAATTACATTTTTTTTCTCACAATTTACCGATACTTAAATTAATAGATATTTTTTGTCTTTTAAATACTGTTTTAAGTGTCTGAAAATTGTCCAAGGTGAAACTTGTTTCTGAAATCAGACATTTTAATTCAGAATATAAGCTTAGAACAATTTTTTTTCATTACTTTTAAGATGATTTTATTATACATTTATAAACAAAATGAAATTAATCATATCAAACATCACTTTAAATTATAAGAAAGTTATTCAACACAAATAAAAGCTTTTACTTCTCACTTAATTTTCTTCATACCTACCCAATGTTTCAGAATTTTTCAGTTTCATAATTTTTATTATTGTAAATATGATATTAATGCAAGTATATTAGAAATTATATCAGAAGTAAATCTGGCACATTTTCAAAGCTACAGCTTGTTAAGAAAACTAATTCATAATTCATGTGAAGATCAAAATATTTTTAATAGTCCCAAATTTTAAAAAAAGGTAAAGAAAAAAATTAAAAGCCATTTATTTCTGCAAAAGGAGCAAAATTTCAAATGGAATGAAATCAGTAAATAAATAAATAAGAACTTGAGTATAAAAGATACTCTGATTTTAGCTAAGACATGGAAGAGGAAAACACAGAAGGGTAAGCTTGGATGCAGAAGATTATACAAAGCAGTAAGGAAAAATATTGGCAAAGTACATGCCACAAATAACCAAAATAACAGTTTTACAGAAAGTAGGCACATTTTCCTAAAATCTCACTAAATTATGTCATCTTAGTTGTGTGAAGATGCATTGTAAAACCATATTCCATAAATTCATAGTTTAAATTAGCCTAGTTAAATCACCCAGTTATTTTGGGATTTTGCTTACTTTTTTGATGATAATATTTTACCTGTAAACTAGCTACATGAATATATGTCACAGCCATTAAACCTGACAAGTGGTAGGTTTCACATTTCGCTAAGCTAGTCATTAGCAATGGAAGAGCCATAATGTAATTGGGAGTGGCTGATAATAATTCACTTCTTAAAAGGAGAATTCTGAAAAATTTGAAAAGAGTCCATCAAAAATCAAATTTAAAGTTAAAAAATACAAATTATGAATGAAAAAACTAATATTTATCATAATTTATATAATAAATACTCTGTTTAACAAACCTAACATAGAAAAATGGCGAGATTTGCTTAGTTTCACAACTATCAAGTAGCTGTTTCAAAATAACATCAGCTTCAGCAAAATTTCCTTGATAAAAAAGAAGCTGTGCCTTTCTGAAATAAAAACATTTGCCTTTAATATATAGATATGAAAATCCACTGAATTACATATGATTGAAAACCTTACAGAGAAAAAAGTTATCTAAACAATTATCAGATTAGGGGAAAAAAAAAAAAAATTGAAATGAATACGCAGAAAATTTTAAATAGGAAATTTTTTTTACATGCATATTATTAATTACAAAAACATCAATGATAAATGGAGAATGAGAGAAATGTATATTAGCTTTCTACTTTATACTTTTCTCAATAATTAATGTAGTTTTGCTTAGGATAAAATGTGAACTTAATAAAAAATATATATTTTTATTCATAAAAATTATCAATAAATTAATTCATAATTTTCATAAGCAATCATAATATTTAAATCGTAGAAATACAATTATATTATCTCTCATTAAGATTAATAAATCATGTCGATATAAATAGTTTTAAAATGTAAAAGAGAAATAGAATACAAAGCAAGTAATTAGTTATCGAGACACAATTAATGATTTAGTTATTTGTGAAATAATATTTCTTTTAAATGACTTTTTTTTTAATAACAATGCACAAAAAAATTATCTTAATTTCCAGAATATTATACATATAATAATTTTAATTGATTTTCCCTAGTGAAAAAATCAACTTTCCACAATTTATTCTTTCATGGTAACATTTTTTTATAATGATTTTTAATTGCCGTTTGTTAGAAATCATGAATATTGCATGTTAACAGAAATGACATTATTCAATGAATAGATACTTAATTTCAGAAAAATTAAAATAAAACAAATTTCACCCTAAATAAAAAGGATTCAATATAAACATTTGGAATTCTGACTGGAACTAATTAAAACAAAAAATTTGAACAAAAAGCTTTATATTTCAAATATATATTCTTAAAAAACAGTTAAAATGTTGATTCATAAATATACCTTAATTGTCCTTCATCTTTATCAAAAATAGCTATGCCCTTTTGAGTTTGTTGAGCTTTTAACCACTTGCTCTGAAATATAGCTTTTTCAAATTTTATTATCAAATCAGCAAGCTGCCATATATGGCTGTGCTCTGAATGAGTAGGAAATAAGTCTCTGGCTACTACCAATATTCTTGTTGAATCGGTATAAAATCCCTAAAATAAATATATAATCATTTAATGTAATGCATGATGAAAATAGATATGTCTTATTTTTCACAAAAACACTTTTCAAAATATGAGACAATATTAAAAACTAAACAACATTAAATAATTGTAAATACTTCTTTAAAAATGTCATATATATATATATAATTTAAATAAATGGACATCTATAAGATTGATTAATTGTTTATTAACATAACAATAAGAGACACCACAAGGACTACTGGAGATGGGAATCATAATTTTGAAGAACCTCAGTCAAGTGACTAGGATGGCACCCTACACCAGCATGAGGACTCGGAGCTTTGAAGATTTCATGTGCATTAGCTCCATTATACAGTGGGTTTCAGCAGAATTAGGACTTGAACATACAACTTGATAGAAACAACACCAGTCACTAGTTTGTGACCATGACTGCTCAATTACTGGTGATACAGGGCATGTATAAGATTTTCACCATGTCTACTTCGTGAACCTCAGGGATAATTTGGATGAATGAGGAATACTTCTTTTATATTTTTCTTCTTGAGATAAATATTATTTGAAGAGTTGATTTTAATATATATAATAGATGCAAGTAAGATTAGAATAAGGAAAAAATTCTTAAAGTAAATAATAATGAGAATTTTAATCTGTTATGGAATCTTTCTCAATTATATTTAATAAAGAAACTTTACCCTGGAAGCATATTCCAAAGCCATGTTTCTTAGAGCTAAACATACACCTTCACCAATATGGTAGGTATTTCCTCGCATTGGATCAGCTGTCTTCAAATAAAGTAACATTTCACTGAATAACACCTGCAATGAACTAAAAGAGAAAACTTTTTATAATAACAGTAAAAAAACATAGTAATAAGATTTTAAAGACAACTATATATATATATTCAATTTATTTAGTTAATTAGGTTTGGTTTTTACTGATGTCACACAAGAAACAACATGAGGGCTTTTGGCGATGGCCCTTGTAATTTTGAACTTTGGTAAAGTGACGAAGTCAACACTCCCTCTCCTAACTTCCACACTACGATAACAGGAAGACTTAGAACTGCGACTGATTTAATGTGCATACTTTGTAAATTAAATAATACTAATTTATAATGGTGTACAAAATAAATATTACCTAAAAATCATATTAATATTTGCTCATCAATACGATTACAAATTTTTTAAACAGTTTCTTCAGATGAAATTAATATTTTTTATGAGCATTCCAAATCTGTAAAAACCTGGAAAAATTTAATAATTTTAAAAAATATTTTTAATTAATATAAAAAATATTAAATGCATCTAAAATTTAACCTATTTTCAACAAGTCATGCAATTATTTTACATTGTTTCATACTTAAACAATTAGACACCATTAAAAACAATACTTCATTGAAACTAAATGAATATGAAAGTATTTTGTTTTACACAATAGATATGATTCCTTTTTTTTTTTTTTTTTTTTACCATTCAAAATATTATTAGCAAGAAAGTACTGTAATTAAATAGGGTTCAATCTACACTGTTATTTACACATTTAAAATAAAATGAGATTAAATTAAATCATATCAGATGCACTTTAAAAGAAACTGCAAGATAATCTAAACTTACAGCATGAAACCTTTAGATAACATTTGTGAATGAAAGGATTAAAATAAAGCAATTTATTTTTAATAAAAAGAAATTCTGCGTCAATTTTACAAAATAAACATTCAAAATGATATGCACTTATATATATAAAAAATATAATAGCATTACTTATACCTACCTAAAACCATAGTGACCCCACAAACCGGCTCTAAGTGAAATTGCTGAGCCTAACATATCAGTCATAGAATGCTGGCAGTTTTGTATATCACTTTTTGTTAGTAGTTCAAATATACTGAAAAAGGCAATTTACTTCAAAATTTAATCCTGCGCATTAAAAAAAAAAAAAAGAAGAATATTAATTTATACAATTAATACAGTTCTTATAATAATGCAATAATTATTTTACCTTGAAGGCATAGCTGGTGTTGAAGATTTCAGTTTTGTAAGAGCTTGAAGACCAATGGAAGACAAATGCTAGAAAGATAGTTTAGCAGATCATCAAAGATGTTTTGTTTTAATGATATAATTTTTGAAGCAAATTGATTTTAAACAAGGTATTTCAGCAATAGATAATCATTCAGAAGATTAATGGCATTATAGAAATCATACATTAATGGAATGCAGATAATTTTTTCTTTAGGGAGGATTCTCCAGATTTTTTACAGTTAATATTCTCAACTATTCATATTATAAGCAATGTTCTTTACAGATGGTTTAATGATTGTTAGAGGAGGTGATAGTCCAAGTCCAATGGACACCCTTTGCATATGTCATTGTCATTCCATATATATGTTAGGGGAGAAGAATGAAAAATTTTATGCATTTTAAATATCTTGATTGGATGTAATATAATTACAACAGTAAGAAATTTAAATCTGATGTACAGTAACATTAAAAGGACTTACCCAAAGCCCAAGTTCAGCTGACTTGGCTATGGATCTTTCAATTAAAATTTCTTTATTTTCTGAAGTGAGCCTGTATAACCAAGCCTGAAAAATCAATTTACAATTGTTGAGAGTAACTCATTTTTCTCAATTTTATATTTATGTAATTATTTAGTTTTTTTCCTATGAAATTTCATTCAATAACATTTCTAAAACTGTGATTTAATCAATTGCTATTTTATATTGATTTATACAGATTAACAGAAAATCCTACATTTTGAATATATTAATCTAAGACTTTTTTTTTTAAAAAAAATCATTTCTTGTTAAAAAAAACACCTAAGAAATAATTAGTATTGAAATGTATTACTTTACATATTACTAGACACAAACAATTGTGACTTACCAGAGAATACTGAAGACACACATTATCATTAACTTCTTGGGCAACCATGATAGCTTCATTCAAAGCAGAAAGAGCCTCCTCCCTAAACACAAAGGCCAATAAATAAGTCAAAGAATAATGAGTATTTATTATTTATGTTCATAGTTGGTGGGTTAAATAAAATTTTTGGCATTGAATCCTCATGGAATATATCGTGAATACAAGGATGAGATTTTAACATTTCATTAGAAGCATCAATTTCAAAGTCACACTTAGGATAACAAATAGAATAAATAAAAGTATATTCTAACTATGGAGTAAATATGTATGGAGATATATATGTACGGAGTAAAGTGAATGTCATGTAAAAGCGAAATGAATATGGTCGAGGATTTTTCCCAACCAAGTCATTTAAAGATAATGTGTAAGATTTAAAATGTTTAAAGTGAACAGAATTAAAAAGGAGAACATTATACCAAATTGTGTCTCACAGTCAGATGACAAATACAATGATTACACATGGGGCAATTTTCTACTTGTAAGAGGTGTTTACATGCAAGTCTTGTATGTTCAATTTGTAAATGTGTAAAAATAACATCTTACCTTCTACATGAATGAGTTCCAATGAGATATGGTTGGCTTTACACTGAGTTTAAGAATTTTAAGATTCTGTTGATCTTACTAATGATAATGAATAGTTGCTTTAAAGCATTTAATTATATTGCGATATGGAATGGTGGAGGAGATTTCACTAGATGCAGATTTAGAACTATTATTTACTGCTTTGTTGCTTTTGGTTCCAACGTGGGAGGGTATTCAATGAAATAACAACTAGATGCCTGCAGATTTTAAATTATGAATATCTAAAGATTTCAGTACACTCAGGGAATCTGTGAATAAAATCAAATTTTCACTGTCTTGATTTAGAAACAATTTTTAATGCCTTATTAATGGCAAAAACAGGAAAATGAAAGATGAAGTAAACTATTGAAAGTGAGTCACTAACATGATTTGTTGACTAAGAACCAGAAGTGAAGATATTTATGAAATCAGATTATTGCTTTTTAGACAATAAAAAGTTGATTGTAAATACATTGCACAGTATTTTTAATTTTTTTAAAATTTTGAACAAAACTTTTAAAATCAAAACTCAGTTTGCATCAGAGTGAAAAACTCTCATTCGCTTTGATCATACAGATGTTAGATAACCTACAGCCTTCGATTAATACCTCTATTCTTCTATGAAAAGGGAGTATTGAGAGTTTTTTTTTTTTTTTTTTGCAAGATGCAGTCTCGGAATAAAGTTTTAATAGAGAATGATAAAAACTGTGGTGATGATGAAGCAGTTCTAAAATGGCATTGAAGAGAAAAAAAAGTTGTTTCTTTATATCTAAAGATAGTTCAAAACCGTTAACATATAAACCTTGGATAGCCCTTTAAGACCCAAAATATTTTTACCTTTAAATATAATATTTTTCTGGTTATTAACTTTTTATTGATTCCACTTACACTGAAAAAAAATTTTTTTTGCTCCTCCCCTGAGCTATGGGGGGTACCCACATGATCATGAGGGTTGGGCTTTTCCTATGAAACCATCACCTATAAAAAAATTTTAGTTATCATTTTCTGGCCTTAAGTTGATAGCAGAAGCAAAATTTTTCAACTACAATTGTAATTAAGAAATTATTCAAGTGTTATCTATTATTTTACTGACTCCTCATGTACAATAGAAATCTTTATAACAATTTTTTTTCGATAAACATAAATAGACATCACATTTTTCAATATAATGTGCTGTGTCCAATTTATGTACACAGATTTTCTGGCTGAATACTACACAATAATAATCTAATTTTGACCCATTGAGTGCATGATATATATGTAATGAACATGGGTGATCAGAACCCTATGAAATATGTGATAATACCTTTAAACTATTCATCATTTTTTTGTAATGCTTACAAAGTTGTAAAATATTAAGTGAAACAGCTTTAAGTCAAAAATTAGTCCTAAAACTTTAATTCAATTTATGATGTTAGTTAAAATGTTGTTGCAATAAATTTGAGGATCAGGAAGACTCTATTGTCTGTAGAAATCCACACAAGCATTTCTTTTCAAACAGAAGCAAAAACTAATTACATTATTGATTCTATTTAAAACCGGTACAAATTGTCTCTGAATAGTTTTTATTTCTATTCTCATGAATGAAATTTGCCAGTTAACATATATATGAGCTCCAACAGATTACATGATTTTCAAAATAATGATGTTAATTTTTACAATAAAGGGCATAACACTCCCTTCTGAACACCTTGAATAAAAACATTCAAGAAGATCAAGTAAACTTTCACTTTAAAGTACCAGTGTTATAAAAAGCTATGAATAAAATCATATAAATCTCTGAGATCGTCACACCTTAATCTCTTCTGTATGGATATGCAGAATATTCACCCTTGAAAGATGGATGTAGCACTGTCATCATAAAGGAAAGTTTTCCAATTACAAAGGGTGTGTCAAATCTGATACGTCAAAATAGAACAAAAAATATTTTTAAATCCAATAGATGACAGACTATGTCTACTAAATTAGTCTCAATACACTATTTAGACATTTTTCTTTGACCTTGGCAGTTCATAGCCAATTCCTTGTAGTTTAAGCTGAGAAGAGGCTAATGTAACAAAACAATTCTGCATTTTTTAAAATTTACTACCAGGTGCTTTTCAAGATGGTTATTTATGTTTCAGCCATGTGTTTTTCTTCAGATTGCACACAGAAATGTTTTTTTTCTCCCCTTTCTTTCTCTTTCAGATTAGGATCAATCCTTTTTCTCTTCATTTGTATAGTTCTGTTAAACATAGTAAAGGGAAAAAATGAAGAACATATGACAATGCTATTAAATACTAATGGTGAGTTAAATAAATCTTCTAATATGTAAAGATGTGTAAATTAGTAAAATTAAACATATTTTTACATTTTTAATATTAACTTTCACTTGTTATTTTACCTCAATAAAACAAATGTAAAAAATTTGCAATAATTAAACTCTATCATCAAAGGGTTGCCCCTCAAAACCTGTGATCTTATTTTTGAATCCTTACAATTCCAAGGAATTAAGGAGCCCATGGTAAAAAGAAAAAGAAAATAAAATTCTCTATTACAGACATGATGGAGAAGTAACATCACAATATGCCAACATTTAATCTGAAATATAAATTTTTAAAGCATCAACATAGTTCAGTTCTGATCTGTCATTTTTTTGTAATTGTCTTTCATCTCCAAAAAGTTTGTAATAGGGATTGTTGCTGGCAATATGTTATTTTTTTCATTATTGTTTTCAGCATATCCAACTGTTGTTTAATTCCAGGAGGACCTGAATTCTTGGAACTGAATTAAATAATGGGATTCTTCTATTGATTTTTGAGTTTGATTTAATTGTTTAGATATTATTTGAGATGGTGCCTTTAGGAGTGGAAGTTCAGTTACTTGTATGTTGCTTGCTGGGAGTTGAGTATTGTAATAACAGTTTGTCAGATCGTATGACTGGAAGTTTTTAGTTCAGAAGTCACAGTTTGAATACCAGTATATATTGTTTCTAGCTTTGAAGAATTAGAAACAGGCACAGCTGTGTGAATATTTTTTATTGCATATGCATCTGATAAGCCAACTGCAGGGATACGTTTATATTTTTTGAATTCCAGGAAATGAAACATTTTATTTGATTTTACCCATTTGAATTCCCTTTCCTGTGACACAGTGAGGGAATTTCTAATAATAGGCTTGGTAGGCTAGAATAGAATTCCCGAACATTTGACAATTGAAAACAGAACAATGATTGGGGATGTATGGGTGAATTGAAGGATATGTTTATGCATACTATTATTAATATAGACTATTTTTATTAATTTGGGGAGTGTTGAGCTGTTGAACATGAGGATAAGATGTTCAATTAGTATTCTTTTGCTTCATGATGGCTAATTATCTGATTCATGACACAAGCAATCTGGTTTGTAACTATTTCAAGAATGTCACTTTCTATAATATACATTAAATCTGTTTCTGAAACAACACTAAGAAGTTGAAATGAGAGGTGACTAAAACTTACTTTTTCCAAAATGCTAATTTAATAATCATTTCTACTTGTTTCGAAGATAAAGCTTAATTAAAAAATATCATATATATTTCACTTTTTGATAGAATCAACCTCTCCCATCATTTTAACTTTTCTTTCAGGCCAAGATAATAATTGTAATCCTGACACAGTACTGATCTTTGTAAATGAACAGAACTGCACTTTACAGAGAATACTGGAAATGACCATTGGTGACATCTAAACAACAAATGGTTGCTGTCATATAACTGCGTATGTTCTGTCCCAAGTTTTTTGCTGTGCCATGTTTGGATGAGTGACAAAGACAAATTAAATGAACAGTTGAAAGAAACACAAAATTATACTCCCAATAAGACAGTACATATTCACTGTTGAATGCTATGTGAAGTACAATTCATGGGAAACATATGTGGAACTGTTTAAACAAGAGTTTAAAAGTGGAAGTGTTTTTGGCAAACTTCCAGCAAAGACTGCAATGCATAACTTAATGGAAAAACAGAACAAAATGGGCTCTGTAGCAATGGCCATAAATTATGAGGTTCCTATTTAACACATTGACTATGCCAATCACACATTCGCACTGGATGGGAGTGATGTCTCAACAGCCAATCACGCACAGTGAGGGAAAATGCTCTTCTGATTGATCATTCTCCAAATTATTTGGCACTGAATGTAGGGTATTTCTGTTGGTATTGGCATGGAGTGATGATTAAAAACTAGCTATAAATAATCTTGTGATAAAAGTTATACCAATAATAGCTTGAAAAGAAACTGCCATTGTAATTTTCTTGTAAAAAATTTAATTGCAATATGTATATTTGTTTGTAATACAAATTAATATAAAAATAATGCATACTGTCACTTATTTTGGTTCACTTTTTGCATGTCACACACTAGTGCATAATGTGGCATTTGGGAAAAATTTTGACATGTAATGCCAATTCTCAGCTGGCACTTAGTTAAGAAATTCTTTAATGAAAAGCTTAAAAAATACTTAGGTATCTCATAATTATCTTTAATTACTATTTTTAAATCATATTTCATGACATAAATATGATTAAATCATATTTTTTATATCCTATTTCACATCCTCGAGTCCTCTACAAGAATGAAAATAAATATGTTAGCAACTCGGTACAATCTACTTCCACGTTAAGGCGTTAACTATCAATCCAATTTCTCATGACTGGTGGTCAATGTGTTAAGAAAAATTAAATTTACCCTCTCAAGATAAAAAGAAATTAAAGGTTGCATGATTAAAGATAGTATCAAAATTAGTTAAGAATCTAGCAAAATTAGGGGGCACAAGGGAATTCAGCATAGTGATGGTCATTGACATATTTTTTAAAATATTTGGATAGCTAAGATAGCAGCCATGGGTTCTGTAGTGAATAAAAGCTACAACAGTCCAAAAACAGTTTGAACACCTGAAAACACCACTCAAGTGAAGGGAAGGTTACTTGTACTCAAATAATCCTCATATACTGGAAGAGCTACCACAAATCAATGAAAAGCTATTGCTGCTATTCCTCAAGCAGAGCTGCTATGCATGTCTCACAATTAGATAAATTAAGCACAGTGCTGCATTGATGTCAACAGTAGCCATTTCAGCATTTTTTTGTGATGGGCTGTTCCCCTGTTCAATAACATGTATCAATTCTTTGTAAGTCTTACATTTTCTGGGAGAGTTTTATTTTGCCCACCCTACAGACTAGTTTTGTGGATAAGGATTGCAAAAATATTTTTTAAAGAGCCTTCCTCTCTTTTTGCAATAAGAGAATTGACAGTCTGTTGAATATAACATTTGATAGGTAGAAAAATTTTCGTTGTTTGATGATGGATTTTGACCTCCCTCAAGGAATACAGAGTGAAGTGAGTGAGTGAATGTGAAGATTATTGGCGCAAGAGCCAGATGTGGCTATGTTGTGCCACACGTTTTAACTGTGGTCTAGACATGAAAAAATTGGGGGGAAAAAAGACATAAATTGGATGAGTCTAAGGAGAGTCAAAAATAGAGAAAGATCACTAGAGAATTCCAGGGGTGCATCACCCGTGTTTATCAAAGACAGTAAACCCCATAGAAAAGAAACAGATCACTGGGGGCCTCGGGGTCATGATGCTTGTACATCAAGGAATACAGAAGATGAACCAAAAGTAAATAGTTCCTGCTGCTCAACAAAGAAAGAATGTTTTATCCATATGGACATGGGAAAATCAACTTCAAGAAGCAAACTCATTTTCTCTTATAGTTTGAAGTTCTTTTGATCTTAAACATGGATTTCATAATTTTGATTGTGACTCCTGTCAAGCCCTGTAGTTCCAACCTTTTTTGCATGCCCAGGGAAACTGCCAGGATAAAATGAGCTGGGCAACAAAAAAATCTGCCATAACATGCACCACTTCACAGTTTCAGACTGAAACGAGGGAGGATTTCTCGAAATGGTCAAAATCTCAATCACTCAGATAAATGTAATCAATTGACTCAACCTCTAGGACCATTTTCAAGGGGAAAAAAATGATTCTTAAAAAATATGATGGATGCCATACACCACTCCTCACATTACCTCCCCCCCACAAGAGACAATTCTCAAATCCAAACAGTTTACCTCCTGAAAGAGGCCGAAGAGTAATACTGGATCTGATAGAGAAGGGCAAAATCAGAGACAGGCTTTGATACGAAACTCATATAAAGTATCATTATTTTGTTACAAAAGACATATATATATATATTTATTTTGAAAAAATTGACTTTTTTTTGGAGGGGAGGGAGTATAAATAGCAGTTAGAAACAAAATATCAGTCAGAAACAAAAGTAAAAAGACTATAATATGTTGGAAAATATTTGTATAAACTTTACACCCCCCCCCCCCCCCCCCCAAGGGATTGATATTCATGATTTTGCTTTACACAAAATGAGAAATAATTAAAACTTATAAAATCATATTTTGCATAAAATTAACTCATATTCTAGGATATTTATAGAAATACTGCTCACTTATGTCCAAACAAGGCGTGAAAAATAGCAAGATTTAAAGCAGCATATCGAGAGCTTCTAGTCAGATCTTCAGATGCAACGGATGCTTTGCATTCTTGAGGTACAGAGGTATTTCGATCGAAATGATGATAAAGATTATCTTTGGCACCACAGTATTCTTTAACTCTTAGAGAATTCAAATAACTCAAATAACACTGGAATGATGAAAAAAATGAAAGATATTACTAATTTCATAAAATATTACAAACTTATTTAGAAACATTTTTATATATATGAGTTTAAATTAAAGTCTTCAAATTTCAAATAACATTATATATATATATATATATATAATATTCAAATGTTCATTAGTTATCTCACAAAAAGGATTCAAGCCATTAATTTATTTATGAAAGATATAATTCTATGCTGCAAGAATTCATTGCAGTTCAAAAAGGAAAAAAATAAAAGGCAATTTGTAGGCAAGGAAAACTGGTAGAAATAAATTACTATTCATGTGCTAGCAGATTGCAAATTTATACAAGACAATTTAAAAACTATTAAATGAAAATTTGTTGTATTAAAAAAACTATTAAATAAAAGCTTATTTAAAAGCTATTAAATAAAAAATTGTTGCGTTTCTGTAATTGTGCAAGTGCATGGATTTATTCCTAATCATTACAATGAATATATTACTTTTATATTTCTAGGTCGTTTTTAATTTTGGCAGCATACCAAAATAACCAAATTTTACTGATTGAGCTATATTTAAGAATATAGAATTAAATAAGAATGGTTTCAATTCAAAACTATTATTATCTTTTTGAATAGAAATAATTAAAATTACATCAAATTTTCACTATTGAAGAAACATTATATATTTCAAACAATCATATAAAGTAAAATATTAGACTGAACTATTTGTTATTATCACATATAAAGTACGAACGTAAAACAAATGATCTTCGGACAAATTCTTTTTATTCCATTAACAAAACAACATGAAAAGACATCAACATATCAAAACAGTTGCCCCTGAAGATAATCGTAAAAATTTAGAAATACATTTAGCAAATCCTAAAGATTATCAAGCGTTTCCGCCTCTCCACCAAGCCGCACGTGGTACAACAAACTTCCAATATATACCATTATGAGCATAAAATTGTTGGATTTTTCCTGATGTGATAACATTCCACAGAAGTATCAGCTTTTTATTTGCAGCGTGGAAGGTGGTAGTGTTATCTGTAAAGATTGTACATGGGAGTTCTCTTCAACCAACAAATCGTTGTAAAGCCAAAAGACATTTGTCAGTGTTGAAGTCAAAAATGAGTTCTATGTGTAAAGCTCTAGTAGTAGCACATGTAAATAGAGCAATGTATGCTGTGTCTGAAGGACTCTTGTTTCACATATATAAAGGTCCAGCAAAGTCGATACCAGTGGTGGAAAATGGAACACTTGGTGTCTCTTTCAGAAGGAAGAGGACCTTCGATTTGAATTCCACATTTCAATTTAAAGAAATTGCAGGATAGACATTCATGAAGTACTTAATTTATAGCTTGACGTCCTCATAAAATCCAGAAATCTGAATGCAATTAAGAAAGAATGATTCTAGTTCCCAAGTGATGAAGATGCACATCCGTATTTTTTATGAGCAGTAGTACTAATGGGTGGTTTCCTTCAAGAAGCAAAGGATGTCTGTCGTACATCTGCCTATAAAGGAGGGAATTGCAATCTACCACCAAGTCTTATTTGATTATTCTTAAGGAAGGGATTGAAGCATGCAATCTTTGATGCTGTAGGTAAAGGATGGTTGTTTCTGAGAGCTTCCATTTCAGCGTGAAAGCACTGTTGTTGTACGTGGAGGATCCAGTAATCTTTAGCCTTCTGTAATTCTTCTGCTGTCAATTCAAATAGAAAACATTGTTCATTTTTGCAATTGTGCAAAAAACGTAGGATCCACTGAGAAGTTTTGTGTAGGAATTGTAATACGTAATGTCAATAACAGGATTAGTAGTTCCTACATAAAGTGACTGCATTAAGGGCTTACGTGCTTCGCTATCAGTTTTCAGTTGAACATAAATGACAAATCTTCTATTGGCCAGAGAAAGGGTTCTTGTGTCAACCAATGTGGACATACCACCAGTTTTTCAAAATTGATAGTTTTGAAGGTAAAATACCTTGACTTAGGTGATCTGCAGGGTTTTGTGTCCCAGGACAATTACGCCATTGGGACGGACTAGTATATTGAAGTATTTCTGTTGTCCTATTACACACAAATGTTTTCCATTTATTGGGGTCGCTACGAATCCAACTTAATGTGATTTTGGTATCTATCCATAATGTTGCAGCAGACAGTTGTATATCAACCTCCTTGCAGAAATATTTTAGCAGTTGAGTTCCTATTAAAGCAGCTAAGAGTTCTAGGTGAGGAAGAGTAACCTTTTTGATAGGTGCTAATCTATTTCGATTGCAGAACGTATGAACATTTTATTGAGAAGTGACTATGTAGAGGATGGAACCATACACATGTTCAGATGCATCACAAAACACGTGTGCAATATATGGAGTGTGAGAAGAAATTCCAATGTAGTGAAAAATTTTGATAGAGCAAATATTGTCAAGTTGCTTCAAGACGGCATACTACATGGTTGATAAGTTTGTTGGTAGTAATTCATCCCACTTGATAACAAGAATCCATGTATCTCGAAGTTTAGTTTTTTATTAACGTCGCACTAGAAGCAACACGAGGGCTATTGGCAACGGACCTCGTAATTTTGAACCACGGTCAAGTGATGAGGATGACATCTGAGCTGGCACCCCCTCTCCTAACATCCACACCACGCCAACAGGAGGACTTTGGGCCCTAAACAGATTTAACGTGCATCAGCCCCGGCTACACAGCGGGTCATTGGCGGCCAAGGATCGAACCCGCGACTGAACGAAAACCGCCGTCCGCTAGTCCACGACCTTGACCACTAGGCTACCGCGGCCCCCATGTATCTTGAAAAATTTTTTTTCCTATGATCATAAATGGTGAAAATAATCCTAATGGATCATAGTAGCTAGTAATGCAACATGGTAACCATCGTTTTATAAGTGGTTTGACTCCAGCAACACAGAAAGATGTTTTGAAGGCATTTACCCAAAGTATCATCATTTGTACCCCAATCGATACCCAATACAGTTGTTGTAGATTTGTGAAATTCTTTATTTGTCTGGTAGTACAACTTTTAGTTCTAAAGATTTTGTAGCCACTTTTCCATTGGCAGTTTCATTAGTGTCATTAAATCTTTGATCTCATGATATAGCATTGTAATATGTGTTTCAATTTCAGAATTAGCAAGAAAGTCATCCACGTACAGATATTTATCTATCATTGATGCAGCAATTGGAAATTCTGATAAATGTTTCATTGCCAAATCTCGTGTTGAAGTGCACAATAAAAATGGACTGCAAATAAGGCCAAATGGTAAATTAGTGAATCTGTAAACAATTATTTCATCTGTAAATTAAGGTGTGTGAGATTAATCAAATTCTAATTTGCACCACAGAAATCTGGTAAAATCTCTATCTTTTTCGTGTAGGATCAACTGCAAGAAAGCTTAATTGCCATCACAGGTAACAGCAAATTCATGCATTCAAAATCTTAGAAGACAACCAACAATTTCAGGCAGAAGATTCAGACCAGCTTTTAAAGCGTTGTTCAGAGATGGCATTCCTGGATCATGCGATGAAGCATCAAATACAAATCGCCATTTAGTTTCAGTTGGTGTCTTCTTTTTAACCGCAAGGTGAGGAAGGTAAAGATTTGTTTGATTCTTCTTTGGAACAAACTTCAACGTGTTTTTGTTCAATGTAATTCAGCATACATTTATTATATTGTGTCTTCAAAACATCACTGGATGCAATTTTTTTTTTTTTTTTTGAAGTGAATGAAATCATTAACTATTATTTTTAGCATTAACTATGTTTGGGGACAAAGGTATGACAATAGATTTACAAGTCAGACACACAATTTTTCGATTATCTTCAGTTTTGTAACCTTTGTGAAATTTTGATAAAATTTCTTCATCTCTAGCACTCATTCTTCTTTTTTGTATGTCTTGTATTCCTATGGAGTCTAATTCCCATAAACAAAGTACTTCATCATTTAAATAATCAGTAGAAACTTGCACAGAAACCTGATGAACAGATGTATAATCTGTGATTGTAGTATGTGTTCTTGATCCACTAAGAATCCATCCAAACATTGAAGGTATCATAATGAAAGATTCTGACAGCTTAATTGGGGATTCTGCTGTAACAATTTGCTAATAATAATCACCACCAATAAGCAGTTCAATGGGCAATGAAGAATTATCAGGTGGATCAGCAAGTTTGAGTTTTTTCTTGTGAGCAAATTGACCTATTTCTTGTGTAGCAGCTGGATGCGTAGTGTACATGTTGTTGCTTTCAAATGCTGTGATCGAAATCGATCACTTGATCCACACACCTGAAAGTGTCAGTTGAACACATCAACGTTATACTTGTGTAAAAAGAGATTCAAAAGCTTGAACTCTAAGAGAACTTGAATTGATAACATTAAGTTTGAGTTTGTAAATGAGATTTATATCCACAAAACTTGCTTGGGTACCTCCATCTAAAATACATGTTAATTTAGTAATGCCTGTGGGGCCAGTAACATACAAGCAAACAGTTTGTAAATGTGTAAAAATTGTTTCTGGTATGTTTATATGATTTAGTTCACTATTAGTTATTAGCAGTTGAGTATTACAAAGAGATGGACAAATGGAAACATGATGTTCCCTTTTAATAATTCTATGTCCACATTTAGTACATAAAAAGAAACGATTAGAACTTTTAAGTTTTTGGACACGTGTTCCATAATCTGTTACAGTTTCACAATTCTGAGGCCAATGCCCTGATGTATTACAAAATGCACAAAAAGGTGAAAATTTCTTATTTTTGTTAACAACTTTTGAATCTATATTACATTTTCTGCTGAAGATTTTAAAATGTTAACAGGAAAAAGAGTACCTATAATTTTTTGTGCTTCAACTGAATCTTTGACTTCTTCAGCTAAGAATTGCATCAATCTAGTAATATTTCCTTCAGCAAATTTCTCATGCTTAGCATATATAATCCAACCACAACAAATTTTTTTAGGAAATGCTCAGATAATTTTTGGCACTAAAATCTTCCATACACTTCAGTATTTTCACCAAGAGCATTTAGAGCCTGCATCTTTCAATTACTTTCTATGTAAAGATCATTTAGTTCCATAGGAGATGGGTCTTTAACTGCTTTCAAATTTTCCAAGTAATCTAAACGTCTCAATTATTCTATCTATATTTCTGTATTTTTCTTCTAACAATTTTTTTGTTGTTTCATATGTATTGCCTATGACACTTATCCCATCTACTAGTCTTTTTGCTTCACCATCTAAGCAACCTCTTAAGAAAACATGTTTATCAACAAGTGAAAGGCTAGCGTTAGAGTCAATGCAAAAATTAAATCTTTCCCAAAAACTTGGAAAATCTTCAATACCGCCAAAAAACGTGTTAATATTAATTGTTGGCAATTTTACTGTCATATTTATATTTGATGGTTGTGAAAATTCTGAAGAAGGAACATTATTAATATTTGCACTCACCTTCCTCTTGGTATTAAAAATTGCCAACTTGGCAGTATCAAAATATTTTTCACAATCAATAATATCTTATTCGTAATTCTCGTCGTTAAGTAAACCATGAATATCTTCATTCAGAAGTTTCAAATATTTTTAAGTTTCCCCTAATTGTTCAATACCGAAAGCTTTATCTATTCTATCTGCATTATTTATTTTTCCAGTTAAGCGAGTAACCTTGGAATGAAGAGTCGATCGTTTCCATTGTAATTTGTTTAATTTTTCGTATGTCGCCATGTTTCTTTTTTGTACTAGCTTGCGTAATAGTAAGTTCACCTGACTGGTTATATTTTGGCACCATTTCAAACAATCGTATAAAGTAAAAATATCCAAGTAAAGTAAAATATTAGGCAGAACTATTTGTTATTATCACGTATAAAGTACGTATGTAAAACAAATGATCTTTTTCGGACAAATTCTTTTTATTCTATTAACAAAACAACATGAAAAGACATCAACATATTAAAACAGTTGCCCCTGAAGATAAACATAAAGATTTAGGAAATAAATTTAGTGGATCCTAAAGATTATACAATTAACGAATCTTAAAGATTATAGGTTTAACAAATATATATATATATATATGAGAGAGAGAGAAACGAATGAAAAAAAAAATATATAGCTGGAAATGTGAAATAGAATTATAAATAAAAATCAAGAAGTTTAATAAAATGAATATTCCTTTAATTCATGTCATATAATCTTATTTCAATATTTACTGTCCCAAGATCATAAGCAAAATAAATTTGATTAACAGTACAATTCCCGTCAAAGTACATTACATGGAAGAAAATAAATTGAGAGTATACAGAAAATATTGGTTTATTCTAACTATTACGAACAGCAATAGTATAAAAAAAAAATTTGAATCTTAGGATTCCAATGTAATTCCTTTAAAATAAACAGAGATGTTAAATTAATTTATATATCAAAAACAGTCTTCATTACTTGAAAAAATTCGTCTTGTAATTTAAACAACAAAATTTTGACAGAAAGTATGTGTTTGAAGGTTCATTCATAATTTCTCAGAAGATTTTCAATTCTTCTAACAAAGAGATTTTATTTTTAGTCCATTAAAAACCAACAGAAGTAATTAATTAAAAAATTCTTACATCTTACTTCCATTAAAATTTATCATTCCCCTGCCCCCGAATATGAAACTATTGATTTTGAGTGAATGCTACATCTTAAATTTACAGACAATCAATCTTTAATCATGACATGAGAGATCAGAGTTAGAAATCTCAGTTTAATAAAATTTAGTGGAAAAATACACAAAATTCATCATTCAGTATTTTTTAGAAATTTAACGATTCTATTTCATTTTCTTAAAAGATTGGCTTAAAATGTTTTCAAAATACATAAGGATTTTTTTTTTTTCCTTTCATCTTGTTAAGTTCAGTTCTTTTAAGAAAACAACTCAAACCCCCCCCCCCTGCTCAACTGATGTTAACTCAATGGTTTCAGTAATTGTAACACAATATATTTCTTAGTTTACAATAAAAATTAAAACTTTTTTCCTTATTATTATTACTACAATTAAAGGAATTAAATGTAAAATCAGAAACTATAATAATATTAACTTTCTTTAAAGATATTCCAAAAGCATTTTAATAAATAATTGAATAAATTATCATATGTGTGCATTCATCCTGAGTATAAGTTTGTTAATAAAATGCTGTAATAACAATGACTCTCAATCATTAAACAATGCTTTTAAATTCAATAATAAGTTAGTAAACAATACTTATATTAACTTTATATTTAAAATGTTTACAATTTCAAACTTTTTGAAAGCATTAGCTTATTCATCACATTTCACTTAGAATTTCCTACTAACAACTAAGTAATGCTTGAAACTGATGAAAATAAGACAAAATTTTAACTGGAATTTAAAAAAATAAATTAGCACATGAATTTTTGAAAGGTAACATACAGCATTAAATCAGAACAAATTTAACTTACTACTTCATATAATTCTGGATTACCCTTCATAAGTTCTCTGATCTTTTGTTGAAGATCAAATGGTGATAAAGCAGCACTCTCATTTATTTGCAAAAGAGCTGACTACAAAAAAGGAACATTAACTTTGAATAAAAAAAAAAGTCGAGTAAATGCATCCATATACCAAAACATTAAAGCAAATAATTTTGAATTGTGTTTCATAGAAAAATCTTTTTGACTAAGAAAACAAATTATAACGTGATCTATTTTTTCCAATAAAAAAAATTATTTTATTTTAAGACTTATATAGTTTTCAGAAATATAAATGAATAAAATTTTTGGATTTAATATGTAGGTATGAAACAAATATAAACACATAAATAATTCAAAACATTCTCGTCACAGCAAAAGACAGTACACATTTTATACAAAGAATGCATTAATTTAACAGCTCAATTTTTTAAATAATAAAACTTTTTTAACGATATAAGTAAATTAATAAAAATATTGTTCTTAAAATTACAGTAAAAATATTACTATTAATTTAGTATATTTTTTATAAGTGATATAACAAATTGTACTTTCGGAAATACTTCCTTTTGTCATAAAATTTAACAGCCATATTAAATTGCTGGTAAAATTTTGCCCGTGTCAATTTGTAATACTTTAGCATGTTTTGTTTCGTACATTTGATTACAATTTATTGACTACACATACTACTTAATATTACTTCTTGAATATATATTAGTCTTTAAAAAAAGACATGTAATATTAAATCAAATATTTTACAGTATTAAGATAAAATAAACATAACTCATGTACATCATTAAATGCCTTTGTAAGTTTTTGATTAAAAAAACACTTTAAAGAAGTAACAATACTGGAACTTTGTAATTAGATAAAAAAAATCTTATAGAAACTTTCAGCCAGAGTAAATACTTATTTGCAAAAGGATTTTATATTTTTCGCAGGCAAAACAACAAAATAGTGAATGATTTAATAATAATATTTTATCAAACTATGAAATAATTTGACAGTAACTTCTATAATTTCAAATCATACTTGTTGTGCAATAAAAAATTCTGCTTGTTTTTGAGATGCAAATACTTGGCCTTCTTCAGAGTAACTAAAAAAGAAAAGAGGAAGAAAAAAAATTCACTCATTGTTTTCAATAAATAAATTTAACAGCTAATAAAAATAATTTGTACTTGTGTATTATTACAATCATTTCGGAGAAGACCCCCAAAATTGAAGAGTGCACCAAATTCTAATACCCTGATGAGAGTATTTCACAGCAATTATGTTGGTGTGTTAGGCAGGTAAATAAAAGCAAGTTTTTATGACAAACTTTTTAATGAGGCTTCCTGTTGTTATTTTGATACAAAGACATTATTTTCGCTTCCCACAAGAAGGCCGTGTCAGATAGCAAGGAAGTTGGCAATAAGACACCAACAAAGACCATTCTCCCCTCCTCCCCCAAAACACTATTTACATTAACATTTTGTTTTTACGTTTGCTATATTTCTTTTTTCTTCACTATCTTAATCTGATTTTCTAAAAATTAAGTTGTAGAATTACTCTATAACAAAACATAAATTAATTTTGAATTTATATCATCACAACATCAAGAAGCTAAAGAAAACAGTTGGTTTTAATTTATTCTTAAATCTGTTACAATGAAATTTCCACCAGAAGGAAAAAAAATATTTAAAACCTCAAAATTTTCTAATGTTAATTAAAATGTAATTATTTGTACATACATGTATGCATGTAATAAATAACCTTTTGCTTTGCAATATTCATCAACAAAACTGCAAAATTTTGCTAATATGAATGTGGTAATATACAAGTACTAAAGAGTTTGTAAACAGAAAAACAAAAACCTTTCTTCCAAGTCTTCTCCACGAGGAGAGTCACCACAAGCTATTTCAAGACTTTCATCTAAACACTGAACAAAAGCAGCATCAAAATAATTTTGAAATTTCCGGAACAATTTGGTTACAAGGTTGAAAGATAATTTGTCAAAAGCTAACAGCATGTGTCTGATAAAAAGACCTAGAAGAGAAAGATAGAAAAAAAAAAAAAAAAAACAGCAACTTAATATCATTTCCCTCATGTTATGATTGAGAAGTGTTATAAAAAAATTATATTATGTGTTTATCTTTAGTGGTAAATAGCAAACCAGTATTTAAAATATTACAAAATAGTAAAGCAATCATTCTTCAAAATTATCACAGAAATAAATTCATTATATTCAATAGAAAATCTAGAGTTCTCAAAATTTTATTAATAAAAAAAAACTTTCTCTCTACATAATTTCAATATAAATTCTAAATTGACCATCCAAAGGACTGAAAAAATCTGATCAACATGCAGAGACAGCAAGCACTTAGAAATGAGCCAGCTAGTATAATTCATAAAAAATCTTAACTTTTGTGCACTGCTTTAGAAATAAGTGGCAATGTAATTAATGTAATAAAAATCAGAATTATTAAAATTAATTCAACTTAATGCGGTGTTTGACTTTGAAGGTTCTCTCTCTACTTTACTTATTTTACAATAACATAAATTTTTTTTTAAAATTTTACATTAAAAATTTCATTTGAAACAATAAAAATGCCATATAAGTTAGACATAAAAATACATACAAATTTAACTGATAAATATTTTTTCATCATTTATTTTATAGTCAGTATTTTTACTTTATTATTATATCAATAACAAATGGTGACCTTGGGAATATTCTTTTTTTTTTATAAAGGAGGGGGTTATGTAGGGAGAACTTTTGCTTAAAGAAACAATGCAATATGTAATTTTTGCCTTAAATAGTGAATAAAAATTCCAAATTGCATACCTATAACACTGCTTTTATGCAAGAGAGCATTCACAGGTGCAGGTTCAACTAGTAAAGAATCTAATGTTACAATATAATCCATTATAACAGAAATTCCATTTTTTCGAAGTTTATGTAATCTAAAAGAAATATATTTACTTTCAGAAATCATTCATATATAATAATAGTAGAAAATATAAAGATTTAAAATAAAAACATGAGATTTGCTTTGTTGCTATACAGATATGTTATTTAAAACTTTTTATAACATTCTGATAAGAAAGAAAAAATAATTCCAGCACGCACACAAACAAATTACATGACAATAAAAATTATTTAGATAGCAATTCCTTTTTTTTTTTTTTTATGAAAAATATAAAATGTTTTTTTAATAATTGAATGCTTTTCAAATTTTATTTAAAAAATAAATGAACTGAATAGAAAACTTTGCCGACATGGTAGATTCATTTTCCTTCCATAGTATAATAACAAAACAAATCAGCAAATAAAGTAAAATAAAAATAATGAAAAAATTAATGCATGAAACGAGCTGTAGAAATTTTATGAAGCTAATTTTTATCAATACATATAAATTAATAAGTGAATTACATCTAAATAAGATGAAATTTAATCTTTTCTTACTTATATACTTCTATATCTTTATTCCTAATTAATAAGAAAATTGGTAACATTTAAGTATAAAGTTTATGTTAGAGAAGAGATGACATTGCACGAGTTAATACAAATTCAACAAGCAAGAAACAATAATATGGCAAATATATTCTAAGAATTATTACATCCACTCCCACAAACACAGAAAAAAGTGTTTTTATCTGAGAGAAGTAGACCAATAAAAAGAGTTTTTACAAATTATAATTATTATATTTCAATTTATATGACATTGGGGGGGGTAAAAAGATATTTAATAATCAGTTTATGAATACAGTAATATTTTCATTATCACTTAATGCTTTTCATAGTGACTGAGAAATCTCCTGAAAACATTATCTAAGCAGATAAGTTTAAAAATAGACATTATTATGACAAGCTGTACGCCAATAACACATGAAAAAATTTAATTTCCATTTATGAGACAATTAAAGGTGAGATCCATAAGGCAACACAAAGGATTCAAAAATTGGATTTTATACTTCAACCAGATAAACTCTATATAAGAACATGGCTTAAAATGATAAAATATCAATGAATCTCCCTTCTACAACAATCTTTTTGAATGAATATTTAAAAATGCAATATGAAAAAATACTTAAAATACAGTTATATTAAAAAAGATTAGATTTAAATATTCAGCAAAACAACACCAATTTTGAATACCACACAAATTGGGAAAATTGTCATATGCAATATAGATATGAATTAATATTTTCAAAATAATGAAGCTAGTAAAACTAATTAATATTTTCAAAATTATGAAGCTAATAAAACTATGCACTTAAAATAGTAAATGAGACTAAAAGAAAATAAGTTTGCATCCACATTTTAAAACAGAGTAGGTTCCACAGCACTGTTGGCCACGGTAGCCAAGTGGTCATGGCTTCAGATTTGTGGCTGGCGGTTTTTGTTCAGTCGTAGGTTCGATCCTTGGCAGCTAAAGACCCGTTGTGTAGCTGGGGCTGATGCACGTTAAATCTGTCGAGGCCCAAAGTCCTCCTGTTGGTGTGGTGTGGATGTTAGGAGGGGGTGGCAGCTCAGGTGTCATCCTCGTCACTTGACCATGGTTCAAAATTATGAGGTCAGTCGTCAAAAGCCCTCATGCTGCTTCTAGTGCGATGTTAATAAAAACTAAAACTAATCCACTGCACTGTTTATAAATTCAGCCAATTCATTTAATCTTACAATAGAGCACTATCTAAATTTATTTATAGATAATTATCAAGTATATTCTTTACTCAAATATTATTCCTGGTTGAAAAAGTTTATCCCATTTTAAGCAACAACACATTTTTTTTTCTTTTTAAATTTCATAACCTGTTAATTTTAAAAATTAAGGAACATCATGTACAATATAACAAATAGAAAAAAAAAATTGAATTGAATTTATTTACACTGGAATAATAAGCATACTTAATACAGAAGAAACATATTAAAAGAGAAGAAAATATTTAATAATGTTTGCTATAATACAGTACTTTTAACATGATTTTTATTTTCCATTATTATTAAAATAAACATTCAAAACATTACCTTTCTATTAAATTTTGATAAGTTCTCGGATGCATAATTGGATGAATAATATTTATTAAGCGTTTTAAGTCCATGTCAGGATTCTGAAAAAAAAAAAAAAAAAAAAACAAAGCAAAAATTAGTAGTATTTTTCAAGATTCCTAGGTAAGTACATTTAATTATCTAGTTAAGAGTATGGACATTATGTTAATTTATAAGAGATGAATATTCAACTAATATAAATGCTTTTTTTTATAATATACACAGATGTCACGTACAGATATATACGCACATAAATAAATATCTGAAAAGGTAAAAACCAAAAATTGTACAAATTATAAGAAGTTATTGACATTTGTGCTAATCTAGTTCCTAAAATGTGTATGAAAGTATAAAAGTAAAGAAAGGTTTTTAAAAAATTGACAGGATATCAAATGTATTTTTAAAACATCCAATTTTTTATGAAGTGTTTTAGCATATAAATGTACTTGTATAATATATTCAACAGAATCTGGAAATGTCTTTATGAATTTATCACCAGATGGTTGAATTACACTTTCTTTTTTGAGTAAAAGTTCTTAACACACTTAATCTTTCTCTATTACTCTTCTAAACGAGATATACCCTTACTATTGGTATCATATTCTTCTGACAATCAAAAATTTGTCAAGCTTGAATGAAAGTTTCTTTCATATTCTTGATGGTCAAAGTCTTAACAATGAGTTACATACATTTTTTGAACCAAAACATGCACAATACCTAAAGGGCGAGGGAGACATAATAACTTTTACTATTCTCATTATATCTGGATTTAGTTGTTACCACTGTCGATATGCATGCATTAATAAATTCACATATAAAAGAAAATTTTCTCATTTTGAAATCTAATGCTTCTACAAAATTAAATAGATCATGAATAATAGGCAATATTTTGAATTTCATTTGGACTGAATCATTAATTTCAAAGAAATTCAGAAAAAACTGTTACAAGTCCATATATCAAATTATTTCCTACAAAAGATTAATCTACAAAAAATTTAACACACACACACACACACATATATATCTAGATTACTATATTTAATTTTTATTAAAAAATACATAATACATTTTATTTTAAATCAATAAAAATTACTTTTTAATTACTTTCTTATTTTAATTTACTTTCTTTTTCTTATTTTACTTTCTTATTTTTATCTTACTTATTTTAATTTTTTTTAATTACTTTTCAAGTAATGAAATTTCAAAATTAAAACATATCATGCATAGTATTTTTTGTTGTTGTTTCTCAACACTTTTTCTTAAATATTTTAACTGTAAAGAATTATATTGAATGATGTTAATATCTTGATTGTTAAAAAAAAGCTGTAGAACATTATCGAACTACAAATATTAAATAATCAGATGTTAGAGACACTCATTTAATATTAGGGGTTCCATCTTTTATAACAGTGGTATCAATTCTAAACAACAGCAATGATAAATCAGGAAGTTATTACATCGATCCCATTTCCTTTATGGCAATACAAAAACTGATTGCACATGTCCTAACTTATCAACACATCCGAACTTAAACTGAACTTACGATGCTTGAAATAAATGCAACTAATGTCAAAGAGAAGAGATGGGATAAATTACTAATGATCATTGAGGACAAAATAATAACATGAAATTATAAACATTTTTAAAGTAAAAATCAATAAAAAATTTTGACATTTAAATACAATATGATAAAAATATATAATAAATTGAACAAAAGTCATGGCTACCAATAAATGTTTAAAAGTACACTTTTAGATAAGTGAGTAACATTGCAATTACTTTAGCAGAAGTTTCAAGTTAAGAAGTACATTGAACTATAACCCAACATCAATACTTCATGGCAACCATGAATATGATTTTCAGTTTTGTTTTCATAAATGGCATTGCCATTTTTATCAGCTGTTGGTTGCTGCATTTTGATATCCCCCCTTCTTCATAATCAGCATTTGTAAAAATAAGATTGTGGAATTTGTGCCTACAAGAAAAAAAATAATAAAACTACTTCCAGTGCATATTTTACTTCAAACACTTTTCAGCAAATGTTGCAATTTCATGCCATGAAGCTGTATTTTAGAAAAAAGGGATTACGGAAATGTAAAGTTAAAAACTGTAATTAACGCATTGGAATCGGAAACAGCATTTGATTCAAATATGGTTGCCAGCTTTTCACCATAGCTGTGAGCTAAGATTTTTATACTGTTGACGTAAGGGATTCACCAACATTAAATTTTGCTATGAAGAAATGGAAAAATCAAACAAAACAACAATTAAATAGAATAACTGCTTGCATGAAATCTGTGTTCTAGCTAAACTGGCAATGAGCAAAAGAGAAAAAAAGATTTATGAAAAAATATGCAATAGTGGAAATTGGGTAAGTGACTGATGATGTTCATTGATGCAAGAACCAAATATGGCTATGCTGTACCGAATAAAGTGTAACTATGATCTAGACATTTGAAAAAAATGAGGAAAAGATAAGAATTGGTTGACAAGAATGAGGGCCAAAAATAGGGAAGGATCACTAGAGTATCCGGGGAGCACATCACCCATGTTTACGACAGTCAGCCCCACGAGAGAGGAAAAAGATTACTAAAGTGCCTTGGGTGAGTGATGCTTGTACTTAACTGAAGGTAAGGAGGAGAAACGAAATTGAAGCATTGGTTTTAAAAGAAAATAAAAAGGCCAATCACATTCTGCCATTGCAGTAGATGTTAGTAGAATATGCAAGGAGATTAGAAAAAAGAATTTAAATCATGGGTCTGGATGGAAGAGATGTGACATAAATGAAGAAATTTAATGAACAAGTAAAGCATGGAGGTATAATTTATTCTAACTGTTGGACTACTTAATTTTTTTAAAAAATTATCTTTACAATAGGGCCGTACAAACATGAATGCATGTAATACAAAACTTTTTACTTTGTAAACCACCATTCTTTGCCAATGGAAAATTGTGATTATACACATATACCCCCCCCCCCTTTTATAAATGAACTATAAGCTTTATAAATTGATTTATCTTTTATTAAATTTTGTATTTGAGAGACTCTGAAATGTTTGGTTCCATTATCTTTGAAATAACTAAACCCAAAAATAGATATTAATACACATATATGATAAAATGTAAATCACAATACAAGACTCACTGCAATTTTTCTAATTTTGCAAATGCAAACTTTATCAAGAAATGAGGATAAAATCTCAGTTGACACCTCACTTTCCAAAAATTTGATGTTTTGAACATATTTTTAACACACAGCAGTTCTCATTATACCAGACAATCTGTAGCAGAAATGACCCTGAAACTTACAACTCAGTAAAATGTACTTTTATGAATTGATTAACTACATACTAAAATTGCCAATAAATTGAAGAAAAAAAAACATGGTGTTTTTTCTTTTTATTTCACATAAGTAGCATTAATACTTAGTATTTGATTTCTTCAACTGTATACAAATCTAGAAGTTTTCAATAAAAGTTTCAATTTTTTTGGTAAAGTCCTAATTTAGCGTACTTCTTGGCACGTTTTTAAAATGGCGCCAAATGCGAAATTCTCAAAGTCTAAGTCGGAATCAATATGGTGTTTTGTCCATTGGACAAAAAAAACATGTTAACTGTGAAATATAGAAAAAACATAATCCAAAGTGATAGAAATGTTAAGTTTTATCCGAAAGGCAAAAAAACATATTAAATCAGCGTTATGTGGCAAACATTAAAATAATAAATAGGGTAGATCTTAATTTTACTGAAAACAATAAAACTTAGATAAATATATTTAAGATTAAATAAAATACATTTAAAATAAATATAAGATTTTTTTTCAAAAAATAAACTTATATATAACATAACTACGAAATGTTGAAAAAAGGTAAGAAAATAATGTGAAATTATGACTGAAAGACAAAAAAACGTGATAAATCAACATTAGTGGAAGACATGAAAAAATTAAAAAACGTGATAAAAGCGCTAACCTTATGATGGAGGGATGTCTGTGTGACCAGACGGATAAACTGTGACGATTGCGTTAAGAAAATCTCTAAACATATCATCATTCACAATGCTTTCTTCAGTGTTAATTAAATTAGTAATAATTAAATAATAAATTAAAAAGTAATATAAGTAAATAAAATAACTAAAAAAATTAAAAAATAATATGAATAAGTAGTATAACTAATAAATAATATAATATAAATAAGAAATATAATATATAGATGTATAAAATTAGAATAAATCAAATATAAATAGTATAATAAAATAAAAATAAGAATTAAAATTCAAATATATATAGTATAATGTTATATAAAGTAGAATTAAAATTCAAATGTATATAGTATAATATAAATAAGAGTTAAAATTCTCATATATATATAGTATAATATAAATAATTGAAATAAAAACCGTTTTTATATGGTGGCAAAGTTTATTAAAAAAAAATATTAAAATATTAGTTAAAACTGGTCGCAAATATCTAAATATTGCATTGTTAGGCAAATAAGAATGGTTCCCAAAATTTCAGAGCTCTAGCTTGATGGGAAGTTGGTTAAATTAACAATAGACAATTTGATGACACACTGATACACATACATACAGACACATACCAAGTGAAATACATAACGACGTTAAAACTAACTAAAATTAATTAATCCGGTAAATTTAATGGTTGGAATACAGTTTAGTCAAACCACTCCACAGAAATTATTTGGCGGTATTTTGCCACATGTTGCTAAATTGGTCCGCGAAGCAGACTTAACATTCAGCCAAAAAAAACAAAAAAAAAAATCGCCAAGTTTGGCAATTATTCAAATTGCGCCAAGTGATTGGGCTAAACTGCATTTTTTAAAATAATATGAGTTAAAACTTGTCGCAAACGTCTAAATATTGCATTGTTAGGCGAGTACGAATGATTCCCAAAATTTCAAAGCTCTAGCTTGATGGGAAGTTGGTTAAATTAACGATCGAAAATTTGATGACACACACACACACACACCAAGTGAAATTCAGAAAAACGTTGTAATAAGAATAGAATAAATCAATCGTCAGAATAGATCAAGCATGAAAAAGGACAAGTGTCTTAACGAAATCCCCTTTTATAGTAGGGTTTCCACAAAAACAAGATTTCTATGATTTTACTACTTTTTAGGAATTTTTTGATGGGTTACCAAATTAGTGATTTATTGCCTTTTTGAATTTTTTCCAGTCGCCAAGAAGTACACTAATTTGAGATCCAACCATTTTTTTCAATACAGTATAAATATACATGTAGTAAGTGACAGTTGAGTTTTGTGACACAAGAACCAAAGTAGGCTATTGTTAAACTCATTAAAAATTATTTTAATTAAGAAAATATGAAACATATACAAGGTGATAGGTTAAAACTTCAACAAATATACATGTAACAGTATGATCATTAAAATTGACAATTACAATATATACGGGAAACTGGATGTTTGAAATTAAAAAAAAATCAAGTTTTGTAAGATAGTCATAATTAAATTACAGAGATCTTGATATCAAATATCAATAGACAAAGCATATTTTGGAATTTATAACACTTCTAAGTCAAATACACAGCATTGCACTGTGATTAATTTTTATAATTCTGAGTATGTGTTTTCTTTCTTTTTACTGTGGTCGGTTTTGATAAATGCGTTATTCATTGAAAAATTAGGTTCAAATCAGGAATAGGATGTCCACTTCCTAGGTGGGTTGCCAAACATGCCGGACTTAGGCATTGAGTATGCATAGGAATAGCGTGACCTAAATAGCCAATTATCGCTCCCAAAAGTCGCCAATCTTCTAGGGGGGGACACCTTATTCCCGATTTGAACCAAAAATTAATCAAGCAAAAAGCACTATACCTAAAAAGTAACAACACTGTATTTTATTATATTAAAGAAGCACTTGTAACCCCTTTTAATAATATATAATAACTGTGACTATAATGCATGAATTTAATTTTTACATGCGATTTCAATTCTGTAAACATTAACTAGGTCTGAACTAGAAGCAGTATATGCCTGGATAAGCGTCATTTTACAATTTTTAGAGATGAGGCTTTTGATATCAGATTTCGAGCACGCCGATTGTCATGCATAAGTTGGCGAGCGGAAAAAAATAACCAGAACCTGCCATCAGAGGCCAAGTTATGGTTATTTTTTTACTAGTTTACTGCAACCAGGCTAACCTAGCTGTTACTGAAATGAATTCAAATAATAATTACTTGAATTAGTTTCAACATTGTAGTATGAAAATCTCTGTTTTGTTTAACAGTATGTTCCCAAGATATTTCTTCAACTTTTTGCAAAGGTCGTTTTTGTAGAGAATGCTGTCTAACAGTACAAAATTCTTTAATTAGAACTAATAAAGAAATCTTATGAGGAGTCACATAATCTCGTGTTGATTTCAAATTAGACGAAGGAGGTGGTTGGTCTGGAGGTACCATATTTTCGCTTTATTTTCGCACACGACAGAAATTCTTAAAAATATACAAGAAGACAAAAAACCCAAAAACGTGTTTTTCAAGTCTTTAGCATTTTTGCAAATACAATTATGTTCCTATAGTCTCCAAGATTTTTCATAAAACTTAAAATCCCAAAATAACCGGGAAAATTTTCATAAATCTGTAAACAAACTACAGGAAATAAAAGAAAAATCTCAACGTTGCCAAATTTTGTTACAAATATAAATATTAACACAAAAATTTCTTTTGATTTTATAATTATTATCTCTTTAATAAAATTAGATGTTAAAGAATGCCAGTGAGTTTTTGTTTATGCTCAGAAAGCTTAGAAATAGAGTGTCTGAAAAAGAAACACTTAAAAGGAACGACAAGTTACTAATACGAAGTAGATGAGCCGTAGAACACGAAAGATAACCGAAACCGTTGTTCAAAGATAACCGAACTGAGTATATGAGATTAGAAGATTTTATTGGATTAGCTTAGAATTATTTATTGTACTTGAAAATGAAGAGGTTTTAGGAGACGGTAAGCACAGAACCCATTTTGTAGTAGAAATAGTTAATATATATAAGTAGAGTTTGAGTTGGTGTGTGAAGAGTGCTTGTGTACTGATGAATATTAGACGACTGCCACATTTGAATGTTACTTGGGGAATCTTTACTTAAAGGGGTTTAGGCAAAACTACTCATTCGTTAGCTGTTCACAGAGGAGTGTAGAAAGTCATACATGTAGTCCAGCGTTTCTTATCCTTTTGGAGACGGACATTTTCGAGGGGAAAAAATAGGTGATGACTGATGTTTTTACGATATTACTTCCGCCATTCTTATCAATGATTGGCAGTTTTAAGTGTTGTTTGACAAAATGACCCAATAGAGTCTTGGTCCTTTGCTGGGCAATGAGGAGGTTTGGTTCTCCCTTTTTCTCGGAAAAATTCTCTTTGCTGCCCGTTTTCAATTCAAGAAACTTTTGGAAATATGTTCTCTGTAAATAGAAGGCATGTTCTTTCCTGCAATTTCCTTGTATCATTCTTAGTACTATAATTAGAATTTTCGGGCAGTAAATTGTTCTATTCATATGCAATAATCGGAAAAAATTATTATAATTACTTCACTTTGCAATTTATAGTAGGTAGTGGCTACAGCACCGTTACATGATATAACTATCAAATTATATTACATACCATTTCATAATTTAATACATAGACATTCTGAATTATCTATTTATACGTACAAAAATTCTTTACTCATTTTTTTGGATGCGTAAATTATTTTTAGCACCTAAAAGTCTGAATAAATTAGTAGTAATACTTTTGAACAATGAAGAAAAATGTTCAATTCATTAAAAGTTATATTTAAAATTTGCTACGCTATATAACACACACACACACACACATATATATATATATTATAAATGAATTTTAAATTAATAAGTCTTGTAATGTTTTAATTTTCATTGAGTTTAATAATTTCTGTATATGAAAACTAGGATAAACTATGACATGCAATGAAATACGATTATTGTATGAATATTCACAAGTGTAATTATAAAGGAAAACTTTATCTATTCCACACAGCAATATATCTTTTGAAATATTTGAAGGCGTTGCTTTAAACTTTTACTCTGAATATATTATAAAACATTGCATTTGCCAAATGAATGCTTATTCCCTTGACGCGTATAGGTTCGCAATAGACTATAGGAAACTGAACGCTATCACTAGGTTCCCTAAGTACCCTTTGCCGATAATCGATGACCTATTAATGAACATTGAGCAAAATTGTATAATGTCTACGTTAGACTTCAAGTCTGGGTATTTTCAATTGGCTATCAATCCCCCGGACATACCTAAGACGGCGTTTGTCACTAAAAAAGGGACGTTCGCCTTCAAAGGATGCCTTTTGAATTATCAGGGAGTGCACCCACGTTTCAGCGAGCGATGGACATCATATTAAAACCAGTAATTGGGAAATTTGTATATGTTTATATGGATGATGTTATAATTACATCAGAGTCGTTTGATGATCATGTCCATCACTTGGAGATAGTTTTTCAGCTGTTACGGGACGCTGGGTTGACTTTAAACGCTGAGAAATGTCATTTTGGGCAAGAAGAATTGAAATATTTAGGAGTGATCATAAATAAGAATGGGGTGCACACTGATCCTAACAAAATTAAAGCTGTTCTTGACATACCCGCACCGAAAAATGCACGACAGGTTTCGAGATTTTTAGGGATGACGGGATGGTACCAAAAGTTTATCAGAGGGTACTCTGAACTGTGTGAACCATTGTACTTAAGCGAAAAAAGGTCAAATTTCAATGGACTCCTGAGGCACAAAAGGCCTTTGACACGCTAAAGGGAGCGTTGACTTCTGCGTCAGTTTTACAGTTGCCTAATTTAAATGCCCCTTTTGAATTGCACACAGATGCTAGCTCAGTTGGAGTAGGTGCTGTTTTGATGCAGGGTGAAAGGCCCATAGCATATGCTTCGAGAACACTAAATAGGGCAGAAAGAAATTATACCATAACTGAAAGGGAATGTTTGGCAGTGATTTGGGCTTTACAAAAATTCCGTTCATATTTTGGACATTGTCCAACAAAAGTGGTAACGGACCACGCAGCGCTGACCAAGTTAACGAACGGAAAAAATCTTTCAAGTAGGATGATAAGATGGGCTTTAAAGCTGGCAGAATATAACATAGAATGGGAACATAGGCCAGGGAATCAGAATGTGATGGCCGATATGTTATCTAGACAGCCTTTTGAAGGACAGGCTTTTGAGAGTGTCTCTTGTGCCATTATCAATTTGCTAGTGTTAACGTTGAGAGAACAGCTGAAAAGTGAACAGAGACGGGACCCGGAGTTGGGTCATATTTATCGCTATTTGGAAAAATCGGAAGATTCGACAATAAACGCAGTAATATGTGAAAATTGGTCCCAAGACTTTAAACTAATTGAGGGTATTCTTTTTTACACAAAACTGCTAACTTCCAAACATGAACTACGAGCTTATATTCCACAAACTCTGCGTGAATCTTTGTTAAGGGAGTTTCATGATAATCCATTGGCGGGTCATTTTGGCATAAGAAAAACTTATGCCAGAATCAAAGAGTCGTGCTACTTTCCTAAGATGAGGAAAATCGTAAGCGAATATGTTTCAACGTGCGACATATGTCATCGCTATAATTATAAAAACGCGTTTCCAGCTGGACAATTAATTTCTGTAAAAACGACTTAACCAAACGAACAAATTTCTTTAGATTTGTTAGGACCGTACCCAGCCTAGAATCCGAAAGGCATCGTTTTCTTTTAGTAATCGTCGATAATTTTTCTAAATGGGTCGAATTAATTCCTTTACGAAAAGCTTCTGCTAAAGCAGTGGCCACAGCCCTTTTTAAAAATTATATATCTAGATACGGAGCTCCAATTAAAGTAGTCAGTGACAACGGACCCCAATTCATTTCAGAAATATTTGAGGAACTATGTCGCACCTTGAACATCGCGCACATAAAAATTACGACTTATAGGCCGCAGGCAAACGCTTCGGAAAGAGTCAATAGAAATATTGTGCAGATGATTGCCAGTTACGTGCAATCGAACCATACTTCTTGGGACCAATTTCTGCAACAGTTTGCCTATGCAGTTAGAACAGAGGTGCATGAAACAACAGGAAAGACCTCAGCCGAACTGTTTTTAAAGCGTAAAGTGATAACGCCCTTTCAAAAACTGATACAAGTCCCCGAACATGGAGAAATGATGTTCAGGGATATTGAAAAACTCTTGGCGGAGGTTCAGCAAAGAACGAAGATGCAGCAAAATAGACAGGCTCGGTACTACAACAAGAGAAGAAGGGAATGGACAGTTAAGATAAACGATCTTGTATTAGTGGAAACGCATCCAATTAGTTCAGCAATACAGAAGAGGGTAGCGAAATTTCAGCCCAAATTCGAAGGATCCTTCAAAGTGTTTCGAGTGATGCAAAACAATGTAGTGATTTTAAAGCATGGGAGGGAGACCACGGTCAATATTGACCAAGTTAAGCTCTACCACCAAAGAAAGGGGGAGTTGATTGAACAAAGTGTCTATAGGGAGGATCGAGAAACACAGTCGGGACACAACAGGCAGGATAGTTATGAGGAGAGCCCAGAACCACAATCAGTTAGACGCAAGGGTAATTCGAGGCTAGACCGCCGAGTACCACAAACGAAGTGGAAGACCTCAGTTGAGAATAATGGGAGTGGGCCAAGAAAAAGGCGTTTCTTAAGGACAGCGATAGGTCCCGGCCGGCAGGGAAGCAGATACAGGGATAGGCAAATCAAACGGCAATTATCTAAGAATTCAGCCTCCTCTCTAAACTCTCCACCTCCAAAAAGGAGAATACCCTTAAGGTTGGACACGAGGCGGAAAAGACAACCAACGTCATCCCTGCATAGTTCCAGGCCAGCCAAGCGGTCTCTAGTGCAGTTGAGAAAAAGACGAGAGGATACAGCAATCCGAGAGGAGCAGTCAGAAGGAGCCACCTACATCCGGCAAAGTGAAGAGAACCTCGCCACAAGACAAGAGCAGACAACAAGGAGTCCTTACAATCTCCGCAGCAGGAACAGGCATCGAGGAAGGGCATCCGACATTTCAGCAGAGGAACGAGCCTTTATGGAGAAATTGTGGAATACGAAAGCTATTCAACAGCCCGAGAGCCTAGTAGGAGAAATAGCTTCACGCTAAAGCGGAATCGGATCCGAAATTTCTTGGATTGATAAATACCAATGTACTAATCAAAATTTTCCTGTAACCTCTAGTAGTAATGTAGAAAACATCAGTCGCTGTGTTAGAAAGGGTTCGAGTACCCATCGCCATAAAAAGCCGGCTAATCAACTTAGTCGAGGGATCCGAATGCAGAAAAAGATCTGATCGTAGGATGGAAGGTTGCAGTTCAGCTGATGGAACTGCGCTACTGTATGTGCCACCTCACCGCAGGATGAGAGCCTTTACTCCGGCAAAGCCAGCGGATAGAAACGTCAGACACCTGCAATGGAGAAGCGGAGTCCGTACGCAAGAGTCGTCCACAAGAGACCGGCCATGGAGGATCGAAGTCCGACCTCAACAGCTACCAGTAAGAAGCAGACCAGGGGATACCACTGCCAAGACACAAGGGTCTTCAAGGAGCCAATCTAGAGTCACGGCTATCCACTACAAGGGATCTACAATTAGATTCCAGACGTCAGCTGATCTCCCAGTCTAGAAGGTAGTTCTTCAACAAGATTCTCGTCCACAGCGAAAAGCGAGACTAAAATGTCAGGTTGTATTATTCTTTGTTATTCTATTTGATTTGAGGACATGATATTTTTGAGACAGCAAGTCTTTGATTTTTACGGCTTCAGTTCCAATACAGCAAATAGCTTACGCTCTTATTCCACTAAGAGCTGAGAACTTTAATGGAAAGTTAAAAATTTTTAATTGTAAGTCACCAAGTGGGTGATCTTTCCCAATGGAAAGTATTTTTTGTTATAAAGATTAGAACTTTTAAATTGTAAACATTTGTTAAAGTATAACACTTGTTTATACATTGACTTGTTTTTTTAAGAGTAGATGTCTTGTTATTTTGCATGAGTTGTGTATAATCATTTCATAACTGTATTTATGTTATACATCTGGTCGCACCGTAGCGTAATTAGGGATATCGATTAATATTAACACTTAGCGCTGCGTTAAGTTCGCATTTTGCATTGTTCTGTCTCTTGACCAGATCGCGTCATTCATCAAATTCTTGAATGTTATGTGGAAAAATATATATTTGTATGAATGATAATGTTTACTAATGTTTAAAACTTTACAAAATGATGCACACTGCAATCCATTTCAGGGTACCAGACCCTGACCTACAACTTGGAAAGGAGAAGAAGAAACAAATTCTCCGGCTGAGAAAGAATAAGAAGTTGAAGATTCATTATCAATAAATTTGTATTTTGTTAACAGTAGTTCTTTTTGTAAGCTCTCCTTGGGTTACGCTTTAGACCAGCCGTTTAAGAGTAATATAGTAACTTCAGAAAGCTTCAAATTTTCAGCTTATTAAAGGGAAATAAGGTATAAATTTAGATGCAATTTATTAAGTAGCTTTAGAGTTCAGAACATAACCAGGTTCAGGATAACGTCCAATTACGTAGACGTTTACAATTTAATCGTAATTTCACGCTGGGTGTTTGTACCCAACGATAAATCACGTTTCATTTCTGGGGAGGGTTTGTGACATTGGGCTATTCGCGGTTTCTCTTCACTAACCTTGGGGACTTTCAATTGAGATTGATTGCTTTCATTAAACAACCTTTACCCAACCAAAAATGAAACGTGATACGTAAAGTTAGTATGTAAAACAGTTAGGAATGAAGTGAAGCGGTTGAGTTGAGAAATATATAAACTCTGTCGGAAGGAGTAGAGTATCTGAAAGAGGATCTGAGAGAGAGTCTGTAGGAGAGGTGAAGCTGAAGCGATAGATAAGTGGAAGGAGGAATTAAAGATTACAATAGAGGGTTCGAGTAGAGATTGCTGTTAGAAGGATACTACCTAGTGTTTTCAACAGTCGCTCCAGAGTCTGAGTTGTAGTCGTGGAAGGATTAGTGGTAAGATTCTGTTAGATTACTATTGGTGGGTTGAACTAAGGTATTAGAAAGTTTACCCGGGAGAGCATAGCCATTTCTGTCATAGTAAATATATACTAATAAATTGTTGAAGAATTGTTTTGGTGATTCTGTAATTATTTGTGTCGTAGTGTTTAATAATTGAATCTAGTGATGGCACAAGAGGATGTCCTGGTCGAGCGGGCGTCACAAGTGATTATTACAGATAGGAGTAAAAACTATCACGTTTTTATTATAAAATGTATACATATATATATAAAATTGTTACATGACAAATAAATATTTTGATTAAATATTGATTTCTATTAAATTTATTTAAATATGTAATTTTTTTTTCAGATTTAAGAATCTTAATTCCCCCCCTCTTTTATTTCTAAACAAAATTCATCTAAACTGTCCGCAGAATTTGACGATACTTGGAGTTCCTTGATATATTAATATTTGAAGTAACTGATTGTGTGATATATTTGATATTATATGTGAAATTACTCACTACAATAATTTATCATTAAAATGTATGTCTAAAAAAAGTAATCTCGTATTTCTGCTTGTTTTCAATACTGAAATTAACCAACTTCATTTAATTATTATTTTTGTATTTCTTGTGACTGAACAAATTTTATTCCAACGTTGATCAGAACATTGATTTTTGAAGTTTTACCAAATTTTACCACCACAAGCAATTTCGTAAAATTCCTTTTTTTTTTTAAAAAAAATTAATATTCAAAGCCTTAAAATTTTCCTGTTTATATAATGTTTCACCTTCATTGCCAGTACAATATTTTTTGAAGCAATATTGAGTTTTTTTAAACTTCAATTAAAAGTTTAATGTTCAATTTTCCCTGCAAAATTAAGGGATTAAAAAATTTATAAAAATGATCTATCCACTGTTTGAATGGATTTCTTGTTTTGATTTTAGTATAGATATTTAGAATATGTGAATTTTATTTTAAAAACTTAATTTTCCAACTTAATTATGGAACTTCCATCCATTTTTAATTTAATATAATAGCTGTAATGAAAGTATTTCTGCCTTTTAAGGCTCCCGTCTACCCGCCATTTTGATTTCGTCAGCTTAATGTTAATCCTATGGAATTTCAACTTGAATTCTCACATCTTTACTATTTGATCTATTTGAACGCAATAAAGTGCATCTGAAAGAACAAAAAATAATAAATGCTTCTGTGGAATTACTTTTTCCACCCGATTCTTAAAAATATTCTTTAAAGACCGGAAAACCCAAAAAAGAATCATTAAAATAAGAATAAAAATATTTTGAAAAATCGGAGAGAAAAACTAATTCCACAGAAGCCTTCATTATTTTTTGCTCTTTCAGATGCACTTTATTGCATTCAAATAGATCAAATAGTAAAGATGTGAGAATTCAAGTCGAAATTCCATAGGATTAACATTAAGCTGACGAAATCAAAATGGCGGCTAGACGGGAGCCTTAAGGAAAGGAGCGCAATAAATTAAACTCCTTAGCTTTTAATTTCAGTTACAGTTGTTTTATTCATCAAAATATAAATTGCGCGAGAAGAAAGCTAAACTCGTTTCATCGAAAAGAATTTTGACGTCATATAACTCTCCACCATATGGCTTTTACAGAAATTTTTTTTTCATGTACTTTATTCTATAGAGATACATAAGAGAAATGAGTATGTTTCTAATAATTTTTAATTTGATACTATAAAAAAAGAAACCATATAAAGCTTTTTTAAACTTTGAAGTACTTTCTAGAGGTATTAGTGTTTTGAAAATATTAATTTCAGCATCTCCTTTAAATAAGTAAACAAAATAAAAAAAAAAAGTTATATACAAAGTTTTGCAAAGAACATATTTAGCCACTCAAGGTGCGCCTTTTTTTATAATTATTTTTAAATAACTCAATTAATTATAAGAATTAAAGTAAACGATGAAATATCGAGACAGGACAATAGTAAACTTTTCAAATATTAAAATTAAAGGAAACGATAAATTATTAAGTTGAATATATTTAAGCTAAATGTAATTAAAATTGAAGCAGACGATTAAAAATTGAAAAGTGATCTGGTACGCCAAAACGCCCCTTGGGTGGCAGTAAATAATACTAATAAAATGTACTTAATTTGTTAAAAAAGAATATTAAATTTTTGACTCGGAAACGTGAGTTAAATAGAACCCAATAGCATTTTTTTTTCATTCGTTGGATAAATGGGTAGTAAAATACTTCTTGATCACATTTCCATTGCCGGTTTTGTGAAGTGGTTTTGATAAAACAATTCTCCATCGGCCCTTTCGAAAACTCCTATCTACAACGAGTTGAGCTCTTTTTCGATAGTTAAGAATTTCGAATTTATAATAAGCGAGCTATTTTCAACGTCATCGTTTGTTGGATTTCAGCAGCAAAATAATTTCCTAATGCTGTTCTCTAAAGATATTCTTCCGGCAAACATTTTTTCCTTTATTTTAAATCACTTCGGCGCCCCCCCCCCTAAAAAGCTATAAGTAGTGATAAAAAATGGAAGATGATTTTGTGTTAAGACAATATACTTTGTTACATTTACTTCAAAATAACATCTTTCGCTATTAATTCCATTTTTTTTTAAACTGTTTAAAAGATTAGATGTTACACATTAAATCAGTTGTAGATAAATACAAAATACATTTAAACAAAATTCAGTAGAATATTTGATCCTTTCGAAGAATACAAGGCTAATTTTTGCAGTAATTAAATGATAAGCAAGAAAAAAGTAATTTCATTATTAATAATAAAAAAACAGATTTTAGATAATAAGAAATTTCGTAAATCACTAAAATGACTTGTAATCTTGATTCTTAAGCAACTGTCTATTCTAGTACTTACAATAATTAAAATCACGCAAATTTTTACTAACTTTAATTTATTTTTTTTCCTATTCGAATCAAAATACTTTAACCTAATTTCTATTTACTTTTATTACATAATTAACTTAATTCTTTAAATAGGTAAGCATTTCTTTAAAAAATATTTTTTGAACGGTTCATTTTAATAAAGGCTTATTTAAAAATTCAAAGGAAACTCTCATATAAACGGCAAGAAGATGGCTGGAGCGCAGTTTAGACGACAATACTTTTCCAAAAACAAGATCGTTTGAAAGATGGTAAATGTCCAGAAAACACAGTGTATTACAACGCAGAGAGTTTTTCCCGCGGATCGTCTTGCGCACGGTTGCTACTAACTGGTTTCTCCCAAGGACAACGCCTTGGCGATCAACCTGTAACTAGAAGTTAGGATTTGGCGGTGAAAAATCTTCAACCCCGTAAAGTAAAGATTCCCATGTTACTTCCTCAGTTTGGCAATTTTGGCCCATTTTCAGAAAAAAAAAAAAAAAAAAAAAAATCAACACCTTTAAGTAAAGATTCCCTTAATGTCCCATAGCCCAAATCTTTGGAATACCTTTACACGTACAGTTCAAAATAATTTTCAAAAACTTATAATGAAAGTGTCAAAAACGTAGTAGAATTTGGATAATTGTTCTTAGATCAACATTACACCGGAAGAGGTTTAGGTACTCCTTTCCATTTTCGGTTTATTGGTTTGTTTACAAAGTCGAACTCATCCATACTATTGAGTCCCAGCAATATATTCAATTCAAGATTGTAATAACCTGGGCTCTACTTTCTTGGTTATAAGTGAAATACATCATTGAGTAAAGCCCACACAAGCATAAAAAATTTAGGGATTTCAGTTTTGAATATCTTAGAAAATAATCGCTTAGTGCAATTTAATTTATTTACCTTTTAAAATTTACTTCCTACAGCCTAACTGTTTGATATTTAAATTAAGGTAACCAATAGGTAGATGATAAAAATAATAATAAAACAGAAATGAAATGCAAAGGAAAATAGATTCGCCGTTTGTCAAAACACGATCGGAAATCACACGCGGGGATGCCATAAAACAATGCCTTTAGTTTATCAGAATTTAGTATGTTTCTTAACTTTGATGATTTCTACCAAATTCGCCGTGATAATATACAAGAACCAATGAGCTTTATTATTAGAAATTCAGAGGAAGATAACCAACAAATTTTTATTCAGTATCCAGCAATAAAAATATACAAGAAATGAACTGTCGGACTATTTCGAAAGTATCATCTAACTTCACAGAAACTTCACTTGTTAAATTCCAATATCTATGAATTTCAAGTTACTCCCGCAAATCACGGAAGCTAATGTATAAAAATATCTTACTTTATAAGAGATTCATGTTTGTTCCAAAGTAAAGAATTATGCATCATACACCTTAATTATCTTTAATTGTCAATGAATGTAAATCAATATAAATAATGACAATATATATATATATATATATCTAAGTTCATTTATTCAGAGTAAAAATAAATTTTCAGGTATATTTGTCATGTAATATTATAATATATATATAATATTACATGGCAACATTTCAGAGTGCTATCTCTGATAATTGCCTGACAGCTATCCTCATTCTTTTTATTGTTTTACATTTTTATTCACTATAATTTTTCCTCTATTATTTATTTCTTGTTATTTTTTACTATTATTATTTTTCCTTATAAAATAAATAAAGTTTACATATTTAATCTTAAGCGCTTTTCATACTAGGAGAAAAGAAACTTTAAATTCATACGCTCACAATCCCCTTAAAAAAGGGAGAGAGAGAGAGAGAGAGAGACATAACTCGAAGTAATAGACAAAATAAATCTTTGACTCTTTCAACTTTACAGCTGTGAAACTCCATAATGTTCCCCCCATTACCCCAATTGACCATTGTACTTCGTATTGAATACTTCTAGGCAAGCTCATTTATCGCTCCAGCTGTATATTCCAGCCAACACTACGTGCCAAATACCTTGGAATACTCAGCGCCCTCTAAGGGTGTTATTCAGAATTTTTTCATTCACTGATATCGCTCTTAAATGCTCAAATATATTAAATATTTTTCCATGCAGCTTTATCTTTGAAGGTATCTTTAAAATCTTTGAAATATACATTGAGAGTCATATTCAAATGATGGTTTGTGTCCATTTCAACACATTACAGAAGGAAGCCTAAGGAGCATTTACTGGTAACTTAAGATTAAGATGATGTGTTTTTCTCGAATGAAATCAGATTCAGTACACAGAGGGATTCAAGCTTATTCTTCATGCGGTGTTTAATCTTTGGATCTGCTGTAGTGTCACGAATTTAAGGGAGATCAAATACGGTAGCTCTCCTTTAGCAGAATTGTGATGAAAGCGGAATTGTTGGAAAATTTCCTCTACAGAGACATTGGGAGGCTAATCAGAACTCAGTTCGTAGATAAGTTTCTGGTGGAAAAGAATGGTATAATCAATGAGGTCATCGAACCTAAAAGCCATAGAGTAGTAACCAGTCATCTATGACATTCGAAAGCTTTATTGGTCACACACTAGGAAAGTAACAATTTTATTAAAATAATAATCATTTTAAGTTCTTATTTATAAAATACTGTTCACGAGTATAAATATTTTTCATTATACTTATGGTTTTTATAAGCTAACTGTAACGTTATAGATTTTACTATTAATTTGTCTTCTTTTCTTTTTTTTAAATTTAAATATGACTCATGAAAAAGGAAAATGATAAATGTAATGTATTGTGTTATGTGGTAGATCATCTTTCAAAAGCAAGAAAAGTTCACGCAATCAAAAAGCAGGTTTCTTTCGATCAGATCCAAATTTATTCTGAGAATCTCTATTAAATACTCTATATTTCCTTAAACACTATATTTCCTTTTAATAGGAACAATAAAAACATACACATGAAGCTATAAATAATTCGAATTCAAAGTTCGCACAAATAACTGAAAATAGCAATTCAAATCACAATATCGCGTTAACACATAGCATTTATAAGCTCTGAACTCACTCATACAGTGGCTCATTTACAGACCCAAAAGTGAAAGAACTAAAAGAAGCTCCAAAATGATCTTTCGCTGAGATAAATCAAAAAATGTCGACAAATTTGGAGAATTAATTGCCAAGTTTGTCGCCAAGGTCACTTCTCTGTTTAAGATAATGTTTTCACCTTGTTTGTGGAAAACTATTTTTTCCCGTGGAAAAGCTTCGTTACCAGAAAGACAGACTTCCTTCATAAAAGTTTCTTATACAACAAGGAATCGCATTTTAGCTGTTTTCATGTAGATTTTCCACTACCACGATCATGTTAATAAAAGACGAAAAACTGAGCATTTTTTATTTCTCATAATTTTAATCTTTCTTCTTGTCAGTCGTGATGATTCATTTGAGCTCATTAGTATCTGCAGTTGATGAATAGATCTTTTCTTTCCATATCTTTTCGAAATCGCTTATGAATGATTTTAGCATAAAAATTTCCTTCTTTTTTAAATAAATTGGATGTATAGTTTTCAATTTTTGTGACACACACACATATATATACATATATGAGTAAGTTGAAAAGATCAACCTGTTCTTCCTGAGTGTATAGCCAGAAATCTGGTTTTTTTTTTTTTTTTTTTTTTTGCTGTTCCGAACCATTTCCATTTGTCAGTATGAGCAGGAAACTCGGCAGATAACTCATTTGTTCTTTTTCATCTATTCAGTTCTTCCAGTTCTCATTCTCCCTCTTTCCCCTTCTTTATATATTCAATCACATCAGTTCAGTGCTCTCAGATCTTTTCTTCATTTGTTATTTATTTATTTTATTCAATGATCTTAGCTTTTTTCCCCTTCTCTTTCTGTTCATTCACATACGCACTTATTCTCTTTTCACTTAGTTATTCGCAGTTGCTTAAAAAGATTACTCATTCCCTCGCTGTGGAACCATCCTTAAAAATTAAGAAAAAAAATTCTTATTCTAAATTATGGAGTGATTCTGAAGAAAAAAAAACATTAGAGTTTTTCAGACGGAGAATATAAGCTGTAGTGAACATCAATGTTTGTTGAAACAAATTAATAACGCAAAAAAAAAAAAGGGATTATTTTTATTCATAAGCGGTAAACGGTGACATTCCAGAGTAGTAATTTTAGTGACAATGAAGTTCACATTACTTCGGGAAATTTTTACAACTGCTTTTAGGGATTTCAATGTGATTTTTTTTTAAAAATGTAGCTTTTTTTTAAACTTAAGGTAATTTTTATTCATGGAATCATAAGGAGCTTATAATAGAAATCGCTTATGGGGTCAGAATTAAAACAAATAAATCAATAGAAGAGATGTATAGGAGAAGAAACCTTAAAAAACACCCCACAATAGAGAAGCAGTCAAAAGGAAAGGAGGAAGGAAAGGGGGGCTGACGAAACTTGCTCCCAACCTTGAAAGAAACACTGCCACAAAGCCACAGTCGAAAAGAAGATGACAAAAATCCGAGTGAGCAGAGATAACCTTAAAAAGAGCTGAAAATGCATGAGACAAAAAATTTTAAAACGAAGCGACGGTCATAAAACTGGATCGCTATCCAAGTCAAAGTAAAGAAGCAACAAAGTAATGAAAATTAGTTACAAAGGGAAAAAAATATCGGGAGAAAGTCTCCACTCTGAATGTTTAAAGTAGAGGGGAGGCTACAAAGGGCTTTGATCGTAGACAAAGCAGACAGTGACTTCCGCCACAAAAAAAAAGCGAAGATAAAAATTCAAACAAAATGGGGTAAAATAATCTTTGAGACGTATCCTTTGAAACTACGCGAGAAAAGCCACTGATTCTACAAAATAACGAGACTGGAGGAATAAGACAGGATAGATCTACCAAAGCAACCTCAATAAAATCTTAATCTATTTCAATTTCATAAAATAGCACCATCTCAAATCCTCTGCAATTAATAAAGAACTTATGAAAATAAAGAAACAAATTTTCATGACTTATAATTAACAATATCAGCTATTTTTCTAAAAAAACCTCCATAAAATAAAAAATATCTCTATTATTAAAAGATTTTTTTAAAAATGATAATATCTCTAAATAAACCTGAATTTTATTCATAATAAGAGAATAAAAATTTTTAACTTTTCATTTTTAGTAATTTATAACTAAGCATTGCTCGTAATTCACCTTTTTTTCATGTAATCTAAATCATTTATAATATTTTTATTTTAATTCCTGGGCAAGCGCATTACCAATGTTCTGGCTCTTCTATAAACTTCTACTAAAACTGGGGATTAAAGTCCATGAGGGTTATGCACCCCAATAATAATATTCCCGCTGCAATCTTTTGAAAGTTTGAGGATAAGAGAGGGCCGATTATTTTTTAACACTTTTTATTTATCTTTTTTGGAATTGAATGTTTGGATCGGATATGAATCATTATGTTCCAAGTTTGGAACTATTATTATTATTATTATTATTTTTTTTTTTTGGGGGGGGTAAGAGATTATTTTCAAGATCTTGAGGTCAGTGAAATTAGTAGCATGTTCAATCATTTTTTATTGGTCAAATTTTAAGAGTTATGAGGATTTCTTTCTTGCATAAGTGATTTCCGTAATAATTAAAAACAATGTCAAGAGAGTGAGAACTTGTCGCATAAAATTCATACTGGTGTTGGAATTTATAAAGTTTCTCAGTTTATGTATTAATATTGTAATTCGAGGTTTAAAAACCATGGACTCGACTAATGGGAATAAAGGAATTCTGATTGCATTTTATGCATTTCCTTCTAATATTATGGCAGGTATTTAAGGTCAAAAATATAATCGGAAATTGAGTACAGGTAAGGGACACAGAATAATCGAAAAATATCACGAAAAATCGGTTTTATTTTTGAATTAACAATATCAATTGAAAAATTACTTAATTTTTTCTATGTAAAAATGAAACAAAATAATATAAGAATTTTTAATACAAACTAATTAGAAAAAAATTGTTAAAAGATTGTAATCGAGAGAAATGTTGTGAAGCACTAAAACATTATTATTTCCAGTATTATAAGCGTCTCTTAAGATGTTCTGCTAAATAAGTAAATAAAAAGTCATCCACACACTCCTTTTTTAAAACGTTTTTCTGAATTTCACTTGGTGTGTGTGTGTCATCAAATTTTCGATCGTTAATTTAACCAACTTCCCATCAAGCTAGAAATCTGAAACCTTGGGAATCGTTCTCACTAGCCTAACAATACGATATTTGGACATTTGCGACAAGTTTTAGCAAATATTTTCTTCAATAATGCAGTTTATCCCAACCACTTGGCGCGATTTCAAAAATTGGCATCAAACTTGGCGATTTTTTTGTTTGGCTGAACGTTAAGTCCGTAAAACGGACCAGGGTAGCCACATTTGGCAAAATACTGCCAAATAATTCTTGTCGCCAAGAGTGATTGGGTTAAACTGCATTCCAACCATTTAATTTACCGAATTAATTAATTAATTTTAGTTACTTTTAACGTTTTTATGTATTTCACTTGGTTCGTGTTTCTGTGTGTGTGTGTGTGTGTCATCAAATTTTCTATCGTTAAATTAACCAACTTCCCATCAAGCTAGAGTTCTGAAATTTCGGGAACCGTTCTTACTTGCCTAACAATGCAATATTTAGATATTTGCGACCAGTTTTAACTAATATTTCAATAATCTTTCTTAATAAATTTTGCCACTATATAAAAACGTTGTTTTTAAAAACGTTGGTTTTTATCTCGAATTATTTCAAGATCCTGTTGATGAAAGGAGTTTTCGGAGAAAAAGATTTGTTTATTTTGGAGATAAATGGCCTTTACCAAAGTATCGATTCTACAAATATATATACTTAATTTGATAGCATATCTGATTTTAACGAAGAATTCTTACATTTGGATCCTTTCAGCAGATTTTATTCGTTTGTATTTCTTTTGAAATTTGCAAACGAAACTAAAAAACTGATAAAGATTTTATCTCTACTCTACTCCAAAAGTGGCTTATCTTTAACCTTTCTCATTGTTAAAAAATTAGTGCTGTTGTAGGTATTTGAAAATGAATCAATGATTTAAAATTCGTTTTAAGATTTTATGCGATACACTTTGATGAAGTGGTTGAATTTCATATTGAAATCTGAATCATCAATATACAAAGAGACTTTTTATTGAAGAAAAAAGACATTTTCTTTGCAATTTTTTATGCAGTCATGCATCAAATGAGCTACCATTATTTTCTTAATTTTCATTTTATGGAAATAATACACCATTGAATTATTGCTTCAGGTAACGTTTTATTATAATTTTTAACTGCTGAAAAGTCGTTTATTATTTCTAAACTGAACCTCTGAAAGCCTCTGAAATTTATTGATTTTCTTCCTGTTGATAAATTACCTTCTGTACAAGACTAATAAGATTCTTTTATGCTAATCATTATAATAGAATTTACATGGACAATTAAGATATAATCCCAGAGCTGAATTAATCGATATATAAATTTATTTTAGCAGTTTTTATGTTGATTGTTTTGAGAGCCACTAGACAAAATAAAATTTTCAAAAAAGCTTAATTCGCATGTAAAAATACTTTTTAAATTATAACGCGATGAATCCCAATTTAGATCTACGTAACGCTGTTGTAATTTACGAATTACCACATGACTTAATAAAGGCCGGCATGGAAGCTTTAGCGAAATCTATTTCTATTTCACTAAAATCAATCATACCAATGAGACCAGATAATTGGGGTGTAAATCTTTCTCTCGATAGTGATTTTAATTTCAGAAAAATAGTGTCTAAAGGCTTTTTGGAAGTTTCCAAAAAAATTTATTCAGTGTACCCAGTAGTTACTGAGCTAACAGTTTGCGGTGTCGATCTCAGTGTTGACCAAGTAGCAGTGAAATATCTGCTGGAACCTTTTGCTCCTGTTTTAATAGTTTATCCAGAAAAGACGGAATGCGAGAGAAAATTGAAAAAGAACTACAGAGCAGCATTGCTTCATCCGGAAATACCAGAGAAAATCAAAAAATGGACATGCATTAAAATGACATCTTTAGCGATTGACAATACAGAATTAAGTGTAACTTTTTTCTGCCGATTCTGCAGACAATACGGACACACCAGGCATGAATGCAATAAAAGGAAACTTCAAGATCTATTAAATGGTAAGTTGTATGAAAGTCTCATTCAAAGTATTGGAAAATGTTAGTTTTAGAAAATGAATTATAACCGAATAATATATAATTATTAAATGTGATATTCGTGAATTAATGATCTTGATAACAGATCATGTAAATCGGAGATTTTAAAATCTTTTCGACTTGCTAATTCACAGTAGAACGATAATTTAAATTTCGATATTTCAAAGACTGAGGATATTTTAAATAATTATTTAAACATTTATTTTAAATAAATTATGGCTAAAAATGTAGTGCTTATTTGTAATTTCATTTTAAATGGCACACATAGAGATCAGCTATCCATGTGTATGCTTTGGATATAGTTACATCCCTGTGTTCCTTTATACATTTTTTTTTTCTTTTTTAGAACAAAATTATTATTTAAGTTATTATTGACATTTAATAAAAAGTTCCTTCAGGAAATAAATTTTTTAACAAATAAAGTCAGTACATTTCGTAAAATAACATGTATTTGTTGGAACACATAAGACTTCTTCCATTTCTGAGTTTTTCCAATTTTTAATAGTAATATATAATAAACTGACTTTGAAAATCATAAAACAAAACTTAAAAAAACAAGTTATGTATTGTGAATCTATTCAGTTGTATGAAACGAACAACATATTATAACGGAAAAATGTATCTGAGTAACATTGTGAGTAGCAAAGAACAATAAATAAATGGTTTCCTTAATTTTTAGATACAACTAATTTACTAACACTTTTTTTGATTAAATACAACTTGTATCACAAACACATGGATATTGTCTCTAATACAAGAGAATAAGTTAAGTAACAATGGATATGATGCATTCTTTCTTTTATTCTTTTACAATTACAGGCTACTATTCTTACCACGTTTGAATTAACTGCTGCACAATGTGCATGAAAAAAAAATTCAGTTAATACAGTTTTATGAATTAGATGATAATAAATAATTTTGTATAAATTTTTTATATTATAAATTATTTTTTATTCCTTTTAAATCAAGACTTAAAGAAAATTATACCACTTGAGGAAGATGAGGTTTAAGCTGTAAAAATTTAATTCTAAGTTTAGGAAAGACTTGATACTTATTTCTAAATCTCTCAGACTTTTTAACACCTTTTAAAACGTAAATGTTTAAAAAAAAATTAAAAACAGGGGATATTAATTGTCACATATTTTTTTGTAAACAGATAATTTCACAATTTTAACTCAAAGCACAAATGAGTTTTCTGTTTCCTTTTTGCTTTTATAAATTCTTTGAATGAATTACCTTTGACATCTGATCAAATTTTATTTGTAAAAATAACTTTTGCGTGATTTCTATATTTTGTGTCAATCAGAATTCAGTTTTAAGAAATATAAATTGAATTCTGGATAAAAAGAAATATAACAACTTAAATTTCCCATCAAAATGCTTTGATAAGTAACTATAATTTTGTGGAAACATGAAGTTGTATATGATGAGAAAATTTATAGAAAAAATCCGTTAAAATAATAAATTTCTAAGCAAGATTGATTCAAATTAAATTGTTAATTTCATTTAAACACTGCAGTTTATGGAAAGTTCATTTTTTTTTATCAAATAGAGCGGCAAGTAAAAACCGAAGAGCCGGCGTATGTAATAATAAGACTGTTATTCATTAAATAACACTAAGCCTCAACACATACGTCAGGAGGGTAGAGCACCAAATAAGGTATACTCCTCGTGATATAACTTTAGCTCAAATTTGAGAGATCCATCCAGAGCCCGATTTAGATTTAATAAAGCCCTAGGCTATTGCAGTTAATGCAATTCGCTATATGTCTAACTTTACCAACGACAAAATCAATTAAGTGGTAAAATAATGCAATTAAATAGTATATTAATAGGAAAATAATTATTAAGCTCTAACATAAAGTGATTTCTTATTTATAACACACTTAATAATGCTATGCTATCAACAAACATTAGTAATGTGTGGTACCGTATATTTCTGAATATAAACCGCTCTGTGTATAAACCCCCCGTGAGATCGGCCGCCCCCCGCAAAGGAAAAAAAAAAAATCTATCCAAAATTCAAACCCTATATAAGCCGAAATTTTCAAGAAATTCATGAAACGCTCAAACATATGACCAAGTTGGCGAAAATGTTCCTAAGCAGATATAATAGGTAGGATGTTTTCCAATCACATCACCACCTTGTACTAAACTGAACAGCCTAATTCTTTTTTCTTAAATTAAACCTAATTCATATAAAAGAAAAGATACTGATCAGAACAGTGAAAGTTTCATTACTCCCTCAAGCAAAAAAATTATTAAACGAAAAGACTCTTTAATAATAAAAAAAAAAAAAAAAAAATAGTGGGAATAACATTATTATCAATACTTTTAATAAATTTCAAGTCATAACTATTAATAAACAAGAGGTCTTTGATACTACTAATAAAAATTCAAATATCGAAAATCTCCTTAAAAAGAACCTCCCTCCTTCTATCATGCTGAAGATCACAACTAACTGCAGAGAACAACTGAAAGCTATTATAATGCATTTTCCTCAGCCCAGAACTAGATTTTCAGGAGAATATATCAAACTTTACCTCAACACAGTTGACGAATACAGGGCAATTGTCAAATACTTAGAAGGGCAAACCTTCCAATACTACATCATTAAGCCGAAATTGGAAAACCCATGAAAATCGTTGTGAAGGACTACCAAAAGATACAAAGTCAGAAGATATTAAGGAGGAACTATTGGAGATGGGCTTTAACCCAGATAAAGTTACAGAACTTACAAATCGTCGATCCAAACTTCCCCTACCAGACTTTTTAGTTACTCTCCGAAGAAACAACGATTATGAAAAATTTTTTCAATGTAGACAGGCTATGCTTTATGACTGTCAGAATCGAAACCTATCGAGTTAATAGAGTAACCCAATGTTACTCGTGTAACCTTTTTCACAACAACTCAGATACCTGCCATATGGCACCATGTTGTCTAAAATGTGGTCCCACGCACTTTACAAGAGGCTGTAATATAAAAGAACGTATTGATTGAAGGCCTCATATATAAAATGATTACAAATAAATTCCCAGCGCCCCTCATTCATCTCTTACATTCATACATTAATGCTAGAATCTTTCAGGTCAAAATTAACAACACTTTCTCCTCCCCTTGTAGTATTAATGCAGGAATTTTACTAGGATCACTTTGGGTACCATTTTTATTCGTAATTTTCCTTAATGACATCCCAAATTACTCTCTCACAATTTAAGATATGTATGCTGACGATACAACCCTTTTGACTAGTTTCAAAAATCCAAAGACAGTTACCTTTACTCGCAATAAACACGTTTCAATTCTTGAAAAGTATTTCGACACCTGGAAAATTAAAATCAACATTGAAAAATCTGGTGCTGTCCTTTTTACAAAATCTAGAAAATTCCTCCCAACCCCACACTTTATAATAAACAAATTCCATAGTTTCAATCAAAAAAATATCTTGGTGTCATTTTGGACAAACAACTCACTTGGAAACAACACCTTACACAGAAACGTGAAAAATTATGGAACTTAACTCGTAAGTTCTATCCCCTAATCTGTCGGAATTCTAAAATGTCTTTAGAAAACAAGATGCTACTCTATACTTCCATTATGCGAGCAATTATTAGCTATGCGTGTCCCGTGTGGGCGGATGCTTCCAAAACAAACATCCAAATTCTTGAAATTACATAAAATTCCATTCTACGTATGATTTCCAAAGCCCGGTGGTTCATGAAAAACATCCAAATTAGAAGAGCTCTTAAAATAACCACTTTTCACAAACATATCCAAGATTTCCAAGTTAATTTCTTTAATAATTTACCAATAATCAATAATCTTAACATTCAAACTCTCGAACAAGATCATTACTCCGTTAATCACCGCACCAAAAGACCCAGAAAAGTTCTTCACGTTTCTTAAGAACCACCATAAATCTAAAATTCATTTTTAATTCAACTTTTTTATTTTAAGCGCAACTTGATATGTCTATGAGAATTTTTCCCATTCAGCATTCTACCCCTCCTTTTGGGCGGAGCTTCAGCACTTTAGGCTACTCCACACCCTACTCACCAACCTATGACCACATCTCATTCAAACACGGTGCACGCAAATTAAACTTTTGAACTTTCTTCAATAGTTTTTCTATTAATTTGTTCCCCTTACTTGATCAGTACCTTACCTTCCATTCAATGAAAAATTCAGCAAAATTCAAGGCTCATCTTTTAATTCCCCGTGTATCTCTTGAACTCTTCAAGTTTCAGCTCTTCAATACGCTTTTCAATGACTAACTTCCCAATGTGATAAATCCTCCATCCACAGCCATTCTTCACCACAGCTGCAAGATACAGGTTGAAGGCCACAATCGGTCTAGGCGCCCGCAGAGATCAACATCAACATCCAATCACATCACTTTGAAGTAAAACTCCATACGCCAACGAAGAGGGAAAGAGAGAGATAGACATGTCGTGTAACCCTATCTGAAGCGAGACTATGGTTACATAAAATACATTTTCATAAGAGAATCTTAATAATCTGTTTAATTATTTTCACACCTCATACACTTAAGATATATAAACTAATGAAATAAAAAAAGTGATATATTTGACGATTTATCTCTAGTGCATGTGATATTAAATAGACTTGTCTTCGCGTAAAATTAAAGAATAGGCCACAAAATCTGAACACTTTATCACATAGAAAATCGTACCGATATTAATATTACACACTTTTTCACAGCCTTTTAGAAAGCAAAGTATTTTATAATCCTACTAATTTGTGTTTGAGTTAGTTTATTTTTCGGTGTAAAATGCGTTTCATTATTATTTCTCCTATACAATAGATAAAATGCGTTTCATTATTATTTCTCCTATACAATAAATAAAATGCGTTTCATTATTATTTCTCCTAGATAGGATTTAACGTTATGTGTTCAAGCGAAAACTTTAGTAGGTTTGGAATGTTTCTAAATTTTAAGAATGTACTGCATAATAAACGGCTGTGTGTGTTACAACACAACACAAATTTATATGAAAATTGGATCACGTGTCATCAAGAAAATATGTTCTGAGTTTAGATTAATCAGTTTGACACAAGGCGAAGACAGCCTTTGGAAAAGATTCAGGTTTTTCCCTCGAATTAGAGGATCCATATATAAACCAATGACAGTGACATTGGCAACCCGATGTGACATCAGTTTCGTAAGTTGCATGTTAAACCAATTATTCTGTTCAACATGCATGACTGTAACTACTTTTTACTGAAAAAAATCAATGAATAATACAATGAATTCCAAGTCATTCAGGGTTGTGACATTCTTTCCCCAACAAAGAGGTGCCACAACGGATAGGAGAATTGAAATGTATATTTTAATTGTTGAGAGGGAAAAGACCGCAAGAAAAGCCACAATGATATCGGTTTTTAATTGTTCTGAGGCCAAAAAAAAAAAAAAAAATGGAGAAAATTTAACAATTAAATCGATTTTTAATTATTATGAGATTTGCTCATGAATTATTTAATACGCTGTCCACCATTTTCTGGCCCGAGTTCAAATTGATAAAAAGTATAGAGTATATCAGTGCTGATGTTGTGAATGTGTTAAGAAATGATTGCCTTCAATTCATATAGGTTTGCAATCAGACTACTGAACATAAAGTGCTTTAGATAGTCCAACATCTAGAAATCATTAGGGTTAAGATCAGGTGATCTCGACTGCCAGTTTGTTGGAAAATGACGGCTGAGGATTTTGTCCTTTCTGAAATGAATGAATATTAGCTGCTTAACAGGATTAGAATTGTACGAAGGAACGCCTCCTTGCATGAAAATTATGCTGCCAGATTCAAGTAGCAATGGGAATTTCTGTATTTTGTATAAAATGTTCTCACTTGTTCTTGTCCGTTTTTAATTAAAGAACTGCTGTATAAATTGCTCTTAGATTGACTTTTTAATATTCCTCGAACAAAATCTGAAAGATATTCTAATGAATTTAATGCTTTGTAATTGCTATATATGACTACTTTATTCATTTTAGGAAAAATCAAATCGGTTAAATTTCATTAGTAAATCACGTTTTTTAATAAATTAATACAAAATCGAACATTATTTTCAAATGTTATCAGAAAGTAACGAAAATGAAGTATCTTTGGTCATTTCTAAGTAATAATATTTTTTATATATATTTACATAATCAAAATAAATAAATAAAAGTAAATGCTGATGAATATAAATTTAAAATTGTTTTTATATTATACTGTGCATTAAGAATTTTAGAGAAAAGCATATATTTTTATTGATGAATATTAATTAACAAATCCGCTTCTAATATGATTATTTTAGTTTGAAACATTGGCGAAAATTAAATACACAGTGTATAAACTTATTTAATAATTTTTGTATGTTTTTAGTAAAAAATGAAATAATTAATAGAGATACATATGAAATTTACCAAGCATTTAAATACACATTCTTCTTTCATTTGCTTTCCTAATGCCCAATAATAAGAATCGAAATAAAAAGAATAATTTCATAAAAAAAAAAGTTATTTTTAAGTTATTCTTAGATATGATCACATTTATCAATATATATATATATATATATATATATATATATATATATATA
>BMAW01045022.1:382310-393266 GCA_019974015.1 Nephila pilipes
ATATATATATATATATATATATATATATATATATATATATAAACACGGGGTGTTTCGAAGCTGATGGACAAAAATGTAAGGGGGCGTTAGAAAACATCAAAACAAGCAATTTTCGCCACACAATGCACAGGCGGAGAGCAAGCAGTGAGCCGCAAGACGGAGTTGAAATGGAAAGCATGAAGCGCTAGTTTTCTTACGCATCGTCATTTCTATCAGAGATTTCTAGAGGAATGGCGACGCACACTGATCAGGAAAAGGCGATAACCTAAAAAATTTTGAAGCTTGCCCGTCGTTTCATTTCTCGTTCAGTGTTTCGAAATCCATGGGAATAAATTTAAGGAGTGATAGAAAATATATAAGCAATCAATTTTCAACATACTATGCATGGCGGATAGCAAGTGGTGAATCACCAATGATGCGGTATTGGCAAGCATAAAGCGCGAGTTTTCTTACACATCGGCATTTCTCTCGTGAATTTTAGGTGGCATGGAAACGTATAAAAGAACAAAAGATTTACCGGCAGAAACGACCAATTCCAGTTCGAAATCGTTCATATATTTTTACTGATGATTAAAATATATTCCGTGTTGATTTACCGTTCCCCGACCTGCTTTGGTAGGTCTACTACAAAACCTACCAAAGCCTAGTTCGGAGATCTGCTTTGCTAGATTTTCTATCTACGTGGGGGTACTTCCTAGTTCGGAAATCTGCTTTGCCAGATTTTCTATCTACCTGAGGGACTTCCTAGTTCGGAGATCTGCTTTGTCAGATTTTTTTTTTTTTTTTTTTTTGTCTACCTGAGTTAAGAGCTCATTCCGAGCAATTTTTTCTTTTTCATTCTTGTTCCCCTGGAGCCGTTTGATTCCGTTCTTTTGTTCTTATTGCATTCTCGCTGCGGTGCGCTTTATCGGAAGCTCATCGGTTAATGGCTTTGTTCGTGGAACTGTGTGGGAGAGGATATGGATATGTACTGCTAGCCCTGTTCGTCTATAAGGAGATTCGGGAGCTGGTGAACGAGCTGTTTTGGCGAACATTTGCTTCTTCCAGTATGATAGCGGGCCTTTGAATCAGGTAAAAATGCTGACAATATCTTCGGGCTTTAGTAAAGGAAAGTTTTCTGGTAGAACCTTTTCAATAAGCAAAAGATGTCTAGTGGGCCATGACTCGGGTACTCTCCCTTTTTTAGATGAAATGGTTCGAATGAACAGATCATTAATATCGATCCTCATTCATATACACATGGATTTTGTTTAAGTCTTGGAATGGCATGGTTGTCGAAAAAATAATCGTAGCATACACTATCGGTGGTAAGTGTAACAGGATCCGTAAGATTTATTTCCTCGTGAAAAAAATGGCCCTGCTATAAACGAAGCCTTAAACCCGCTTCACATATTTACTTTTGCAGAAGAAAGAGGTAATAGTTGATGTTCTAATGGATTTTTTGTTGCTCATATTCTGCGATTTGCATACTGACATATCCTTGGCTTCATCTCTCCAAAAACAAATTACATGGCCATTCGTTGTCCACTTCTATGCGAGTCAAAAATTCTAGGAGTGACGTATTGGTGGCAGGTTAACAGAACACAAGCTCTGAACACGAATAATTTTATATGGATAGTAATACAGTATGTTTCGTAATATTTTACGCACCGTGCTCACAGGAATCTCTTGTAATCGTGCAATTTGCATTGCATGCGTGATTCTTGCAGTCATATATTCTACTGATGTCGAGGTAATTGATTTCCTTCCTCTGCCATATTTAACATCAAATTAGCCTATGTCTCCAAATTTTTTAATCAACTTCTCCAAACCGTTTGCAGACATCGGATCACAGCCTTTCTTCAATCTCTTTTACATCCGGAGCTTATTTCAAAGCTATGATCGCACGGTCATCGTTCTTGCAAAACAGCTTCACATGTAGAGCGCGATCCTCCCTTGGGAGAGCCAAGACAAGCTTCTCAGACGCAATACGAAAGAAACGGCTAACGAAACAATAAGGGCGGTTGCATTAGCTTCGAATGGACCCAATGTATGTAATATTGATAATGAGAATAAAGTACCTGAGATCAGGTGCTCTCCTCATCGCTTAAGTAATGTTAAAAATTAGAAATTTGTCACTAACGGCCCTCATGTAGCTCTGAAACTCTGTCAACCAACCAAACATTTTAAATGTAAGTTAAAAAAAAATACGTTGAATAATATTGAATTTGTTTATGCTAATCATCAACACGTAAGAATGTAACAAAAGAAGGAACTTTTTATAGTCTTTTTTAGTTAGTATTTTAAGATTACATTGAATATTATCTGTTTACTTGACAGCCCACTTTGCTTCACCTGAGTTTGGAATCCTAGAATAGGATAATATATGTCGCATTTTAATTCAACGGCTAATATGAAGATAGAAAACTAAATCCAGTACGTTTTCAGAGCTTATCACATTCTGAATCGTGTATGTGATAATTATCTATAAAACGCAATGTGCAAAGATTGCGTGATAAATAATTCATATTTTGATTAGAAATTACTTTTGCTAATCATAAGAGATAAGAATTATTCTTCTTTTGTTCAATAATTTAAACAGATAACATTTAGTGAAATTGTTATTTCTTATCAAGACAATACCAATTCTTAACTTAACCGATGCCTAAATCTGCTTTGAAATTTTGACAAAGAATCAAAATATCTCTAATACATATATTTTCTAGAAATATCTTTTCCAATTGTGGATATAAATGTAACAACGGGGGGATAATAAACAATATTATCCCCTTTTCTGAGTGTAGGATGATTCAACTTTTTACATATTTTAAGCAGAATTAAGTATAACCCTGGATTAATTAGGATCATGGGAAGATAATCATTTTTTCTCCAAAATCTAAAGAAAATAACGAGACAAACTATAGAAATGATTTTTTTGCGTGAATGCAAATTTGAGAAAAAAAATCATTTCATTACATTACATTTTTATTCATTTTAAATCATATACATATTAATATTTCCGTATTCCCTGCAGTTAAAATTTTATTTAGAAAATAAAGTTTTATTCGCATTTAAGATCTGCTTTTATTCTTACTACCTCTTGTTATTTTCCTGAGGCAAATTTCTAATCCTATTGATATTTTTAATGAATATGACTGCTTATAAGTAAGGAATTTTTGAATTATTAGCAATTCGTTTAAAATAATAAGTACATCAAACTGAAATTTTTAGATTGTAGCTCCCCCCCTCCTGCTGGTCAGTGAAATCTACCAATAAATATGGACAGACCTATTTTTCTCCCAGGGTTTATTCTCGTTATATTACAATAACATGAAGTATAAAATTTTAAGCACCTCTGCCATTTTTATACATATTTTTAAAGATACGAGATCTTTAAAAATCTGTACGAATCAGATACATATTTTTAAAGATCACTACTTGAACTGATTGCTCGGAAACACAGTTATTTCCCTTAATTTCAAAATGCTACTGAGCAGATTCAGTTGATAATCTCATATGTAGGTTAATGCAGAATACATCAAATTCCACAAGGCAACGTTTATTTGATAAATGCAAGACGTGAACATTCTATACTCTGACAATCTTCTTCTACAGCAATTTCAACTTGACTGGAAAAAAAAAATCCATGTTCACGTTCATAGTTTATCAGTAACTTCGCCAAAAGGGGTGCCACCATTGGTATCCAATTTCATTTGGTGACTTGGAACCTAAGAACAGCAATCTTTAATGAAATAGTTTTAAACCTTATTAGATTATTGAAAATTAGTGCTGCACTGTTGAATTACATATAGTTTGTCGCAACCTTACTTAAAACGATTAGTTACGGCTACCCTACCAATATATGTTAATATTCTAATGTTATATGTGTGTATCTAATTGCTTGGAAAATATCATTGCTGGTTAGCAAAGATGATAAGCGGAAAACATTCAAGATTTATTATATTTTAGGAAGTAAACGTCTAATGATTGAAATGTATAAAGTAATATACATTTTACTACATGCATCATTAAAGTGCTTTTACATGTGTATGAGAATGTAGTTTTGATTGGATTTATTGTTTATTATCGACGCATTTAGAAGCAACACAAGGGTTATGTGAATTTGAACCAAAACAATGACAAACGAGCTCAAAGATCAAAGTTTTGAGTACTCATATAAATAATGTTTTAAGTAACAACAAAAATGATTTTACGATACTTTCGCCAAGCAAACTTTATTGGCGACCACACACAGTATACACATAAAAAAGATATTCCGTTTGGCTTCGGTTGTATAATTTTTGGCGACTTTTTCGCCTTCGCCGACGAAATGGAAAAGTGCCGAATTTATTGTAATTCATATATTACTAACACATACCGTCTGTCACTGGAATGAGTTAAAAAATTTGGTGACATACTTATAAGTATTTCAAATTTATGTATATAATTATTTATACTTTCAGGAAAACATAGAAAAACTCGTTTAAAAGTGTTTCAGTATTTTCTACTATTGCTTGATTTAATGAAACTGTTGATGAAAACGTTTGATTTAAGTCTTGCATGATTAATAAATATTATTTATATTCGGAATTATATACTACATACGGTTATCTAAAATTTCATTACAGAGTTAAGATTAATTTAGTGATTAGTAAGTTTTGACCGAATTCGGATTCCCTTGGAAGAAAAAAAATTTAGTCATCAGGAACAAAGTAGACTCACTTTGATTTCAAGAAAAACTAATAAAAAGCTATAAAAATTAAATAAGCGTTTCAAAATGCTTGATTCTTAATAATTATGATATATTAATCAACAAAATTTTAGTTTATCTCATTCCAAAAATGATAATTTTAAAGTTTCGTGAGCAGAACTTGCAACAGCCAAATCTCAAAATTCTATCCCCCCAAATGTTTCTCCAATCCGAGAGTGAGTGTACCCAAACCATATCTCCTAAACATGATCGCTCTGAAAGGAAAGTTCAAACGTCTCATTATTACTTCCTTTACTTTCCGTAAAAGGTACAATAATCACAAATAAATAGTCTAATGAATTGAAAGTCATTCAATGATGCTTACAAAAATTTATTTTATTTAGAGATCTATGAATAATCAACAGTCAATTCCTAACCTACTGTATCTGTAAATACAACCTCTACGTGTCACAATCTAATAACTTATACATAATATAATAGCTTATAATTTATCTGACTAGAACAGGGTTCGAGTCCTTTGAAGACTTATAGATCGAGATCCGATTCACTGATTCTAAGTAGATCTATCCTATCCGTGGTGTAATAACTTCTCATTCTTGACAATACGGTCACTATTCCTTCATTTATGATTTCCATTGCACTCTATATCACTAACAACCAGCTGCGATATTGAAGTTTTAGTTGCTAATTAATATAATTTATTAAATCTAATCACTACATTTCACTAATTCTAATCCAGTCTACATAAATCACGTTTAATCCTCTGGGAAATATGTTCAATTCAACCAAATTCATTAAAATTCATTCATCAATAGAGAAAAAAAAGTGATAGAGTCCTCTCTATAAAGTATTCGTTCTAAATCGGTCGAAAATGGAAGGAGAGACGAGTGAAGTATCTTAACAGCTTGGTCATTTAGAAACAAGCTCTAAGCATAGCGCATAGCTTAAGTGTTCGTTGATTCTCTAGAAAGATTATGAAACTCTGAACCCTATTATTTCTTTGTTAACTTTTAAAACTTGATCTTTTGATTCAAAAATTAAATTTTAAATTTTTAAAAATCAATTTTAAATGACTATAAAATTATGTAATATTTAAAATTAATACTTCTAATGAGGAGGTACGTAGCACGCGTGCTTAATGGAATTGAAACTCTGTAAATTAAACATCTTCGCAATCTTAATGACTGTGTTGATTTCCTCCGCCTCCCCAATATTGCAATAATTACTTTTTCAATTAAAACATTTGAATATTTGTGATGTTAAATAAAGTTATAAGAACACATAAAATAAATTGAAATGCATGTTTTTGAATTTTTAGTATTTTTTAATATGATAAGAAGCTTACATTTTCTAAGAGATGTATATACAATTTATTAAGCGTATTTATAATGATTTTGACGGATTATCGTTATTTTAAGTTTTAAATAAAGTCACATTAATTGACAATGCATTGCTTTGCTCAAAAATATTTTTTAACTATTAATTAGCATTTTTTTTATTATTTCAGCTGCAACACAAGATTCGTCCGTTACGAGTAACTCAAATGCTAAAGGGCATATGAATGCATGCATGTCTCCTGGAAACAATAGCATACCAAATTCTTTCCTGAAAACATCTAAAAATTCCGAAACAAATCAAAAAGAAAGAAAAAATTATCCCCAAAATAATGAAACAGAAGTCCGACTTTCAGAGAAAACATCGATGCATTCATATTCTTTTAGATTTATCAAACTAATTCCTCCATCTTTAAAGACAGATATTGTTCATTTGAAGAAATTCATTTTGGATTATTTCCAAGAGCAATCTTATACAACAGCTTTACGCTATCCTGAAGGCATAAACAAATTGATCCACGTATTGGAACATATGGTGAGATTTAATGAAAAATATTCAGAAAGAAGATCCGAGGAGGAAAAAAAATTCAATGAATGGCTTCACTTAGTGGTTACCAAAATAAAGTATTTACATTTGCAAACTATCTCCAAACTTGAACCTCAGTATAAGCCTCCTATGGAAGAAATAATAAAATCAAGGATTGAGTACATAAGAACCAATCCACAACAGATAAAAGTAACAAGAAAGGAGCATCATACCGAAAAAAAGAATCAAATCAATCCTCCAACAAAAACAAACAGTAAATTTTCAAATATATTAAAAGCTTTAGCTTCAGAAATTAAAAATCAAAGTCAAGATGACAAGTACGTACATTCAAAGGTGACTGCAGAATATAAATCTGATCTGTCTAAAATTAACAGAAGTCCTATTCAACAAAATAATATCCCTATTTCAGACACATACTGCAAGAATACAAAACCTGTTTGTCAGTCTGATGAGGGAAACAAACCGAAATGTTCCTCAAGTGTAAAAAGTGCTAAAAGAGAAGTTGCTACAAAAAGAGAATACACACAGCCTCAAACCATAAAACAAAACAAACCTTTCAGTGCTGAATTTAAGAAACCTGAAGTGATATTAATTGATCACATAATCCACAACAAACAATTAACGCATAGTAGAAATGCAAGACAAACTGAAATGAGAGTCCAAAGTCCGATAAATACTTCTCTCCGTGCTCAAAATAACGATCAACGTACAGTATTATCGAAAAACGAAAAGGCAGATCTACGTATTAATGTTTCAAAACACGATATCCATTCGAAACCAAATGATGAATTGGATTCAACAATTCCAAAGAGTGAGCTTTGCTGTATGATAAAGAATTTTCCTGTTGTTGTGAAACGTGAACCGGATGAATCATTAATAGAACATGCAATCCCTCAAAAAACTTGTGATGAAAAGTCTAGAGGCTCTTTGAAAAAGAAAGTAAAAACAGAATTTAGTATAGAAAAAACAGAAAGAGACATTAAGAATGTGGCAACTCTAACAGGTAACACTTTTTTCAGTCTTTAATTTAAATAGTATTCATTCGACTGGTATATTTTCAATTATTTGACTTATCGTGATTTGTAAGGAAAGAAAGAGATATTTAAGACTTTGGAATTTAAAATACTGTAATGCCTGAAAAATCGAGTATTGCTGATTTTCTGCAAAACTTAATTTTACAAACTTAATTAACGAAATCAAGTTTTGATGACAAAAATACTTTTTTTTATAGTAAAAGAGATTCACCGGAAATATCGAATTTGGGAGGAAGAATCAAAATCAAAAGCGGGAAAGTTATTAATCATAAGGCCTAACTGGTTGAAGCGTATGGATATCTCAAAGATTAGGGACCAAAAAAATACGTATTACATATATACCGTATTTTCTTCGTAATAAATTTATTTCAAAGTATTATAATATTTTCTTTTTGCAGAAATTAACCATTTAAACTTTACGGACCACACAGTTTTTAATTTTAAATCCCAAGAACCGTTGGTTGTCACGGTAGTTTAGATGTCATGGTGACGAACTCGTAACTGGTGTTGTTTTCGTCGAGTCGAAGGCTCGGGAGCTGGTGCCACTAAAGGTTCGCCGTGTAGTGGAACTGATGCTCATTAAATCTGGTCGAGGTCCCAAGTCCTCCAATTGAGCAGTGTGAAAGTTTGGAGAGGAAGGTGCCAGCTCAAGCGTCGCCCTCGACACTTGAGAGAGGCTCTGAATTACGAGGTACGTCGATAATAGTCCTCGCGTTGCTTTTCAGGGCGACATTAATAAAATAATAAATCGATCAAAAAGCAAGTGGGCAAAATTGGTAGCAATTCTAAATGCTCAAAGGGAACTGTAGTTTGATGTAAATAAATTAGTTAATTAACTAATTAATAGATTTAATTAACTCCTGAAATTGGGTTTTTCCATTATGGAATACAAATTTGAAATTCCTGAAACAAGATTTTTCCATTATGGAATACAAATTTGAAATTCCTGAAACAGGATTTTTCCATTATGGAATACAAATTTTTTATGAAACCAACTCTCTCTAAAAATTAGCCTGAATTTCAAATTTCATAAAATTTTGCTTAAAGTTTCTGAGTTACAGGGGTTTAAAAAATTGGTCCCGTAATGTTGAGTAAGAGGTAAAAGATTTTCCACTCAATATTTATCAATACCTTTTGCACCACTCGGAAGGTAGTTAATTTTTTTTCAGTTCAAACTATATAAAACAATTGTAAAAAGTAAAAGTTATTATGAAAAATATAAATTATTAAATACAATTACGAAAAAAAAAAGAATTGCAACGTATTTAAATTCTTACCTATATATATTTAGATTCTACTCGTCATTATACTCTTAAATCCAAAATTTCACGCAATTCATTAGCATATTCCAAAAAATAATAAATTCAAATTTAACAGATTCTTGGTGGTTCTGTATACTAATTTATAATTTTAACTATCAATCAACTTATTACGTGTAGTAAACATGCTGAGAAAATATAAATCGTCAATCAAAACTATTAAGTACTTAAAAATTGGAAACAATGGGATTTCGCATTGGAAGAATTCTGTTTTGGACGCTAATAAATTGTGATAATTAATTAACCCATTAACACCCTAATTTACCCTTATTAATCGCCTAGTAATTCTAGCAATTTATTAACATTGATACTATTTTTATCTAGTTGCATTGGGAACTAAGGAAGTAGTGAAAGTTGTTCTCTTTTTTGTCAACTGTATATGGTTGCACAATTGAATTGGTCAGAAACTTTAATATCTTCTTGTAATGCAAACAAAAAAGAGTGGAGCCAATTCCTTTCGAATATGGTGATTGTCTTAAGATTCATGATTCTTATAGCTATTAAATAATACATAATATGAAGGCAAAATCTTGTATTTTATTGATACTGCCTTATTTAAATAAAACCACAGAAGACTTATCTACTTGGGTTAATGTCTGGTTTAATCCTTTTAACGTTAAAGAAGTTCAACATTGTTATATAACATAGTCTCTAATATTTTACTTTACATTTTATTTATTGCCTATTAATTCTAGCAACTTATACTTTTAACGTTTGCGGTTTAATTATGTATAGCTATTAGTATTTATGTTTTCTCAGAATTATTCAATTGTTAAGTTCTGTTTTTTCATTAATTAATATATTTTGTAATGGGATATAAAGTAATCAAGTTATATTCAAAATCATGCTGACTCATCCTGTCTCCGGTTGGATTATTTTCTTTCAAATTTTGGACTCAAAAAGTAAATAAAAGAAAATTTGTTTATTGCTGAAAATTGATATATATCACTCAATCGAAATGCATATTACTATATATATATATATTTATATATATATATACCTATATATATATATATACTTGCTTGCTATGACATTATGTGTGTGTGTGTGTTGGTTGACTAGTAGCAAGATATTAAATATAGTATAGCTTTTGTATGATTATTTTATTATCTTATCATGAAAACAGTTTGATATCTTTTTTGATTATCAAAATATAAAAAAAACCATTTAAAATCATTTATTGGTGATTATTTTGTTGCTTATTTTATCAAAAGTACTTGTGAATGAATATTAAAAGATGAATATGTTGAATGTTCTATTATATTTTAATAAATATCACAATGCGTTATTCAGAAATACAACAATAATCACGAAATATAACGAGACTTATAAGAGTAGTGATGGATTCTCTTTCAGTGATCAGATTTTTCTCTTAGTCATGACATGCGACATCGACACGGCTACTGGACATAAAACAGAGTGTGACGAGCGCCAGCCCAAATAGAAGGGTTAAATGTACTTCAAATTCGTTGAAGACACAGTAAGCATTGCAAATAATTTTTTTCCATACTTGAATGCTCATTGCTAGAATATTTTACAAAATGAATAAATTATTACGCTTTGCCAATACCTTTTTTCTAGCATGACAAATCAATGTTACGTTGAGTGTGTACAGATTCACAGAGCAGAAAATATGCATATAGAATTCCCGATGGTTTAAATTCAGCAATCAAACGTTCGGAAGGGATTCAGACACCTGTATATGAAACCCTTTTGACACACGTTAGGGCAGAAAATATCCTCGAAAATACGCTGAAATATGCACTGGAGATATGGTAAAATCACTAAAATAATTCTCAATTAGAGTATTGTTACTAACTACTATCAAGGGAGAAAAGGAGCACATCAGATGATCTCAAATTTTCTGGATGACGCAGCTGATTAAAAATTGAAGGAATTAGTGTAATTACTGTCATGAAGAAAAGGACTCAAATTGGATGACGTAGCTGATACAACTAGAAAGTTTGTAGAATATAGATGTTTTGCGATATTTTTGCAAATAAATTAAAAATTTCAATATTATTTATTCATC
>BMAW01045022.1:405989-461249 GCA_019974015.1 Nephila pilipes
GGTGGCTAAATCTGCAAAACTATGCAAAGAACTTTTTGCAATTTATTTTTTACTTATTTTCACCTCAGGTATAACTTAACTTTTTAGTTTTCTCTGCTCCCAAATGTAAATGATTTGGATTTTTCTCATGTATTGAAATATTTGCATTTTTCAGTTATTTGCCACCCAAGGGGCTATTGTTTTAGTTAACCCAAAAATGTTGAACCTGACCACTTTTTTAAAAATTTATCTTGTTTTTGCATATATTTTTGATGTTTGCTTTCATCAGTAAAGAACTTAATCTTCAAAAATACGTCATAATAAATTTCTCCTGAATTTTTTATTGGATCGAAATAAAATATATGTAATATATGCCTGATACCTGCTTACATCACTAAGGAATTCCATTTTCAAAAATATGTCGTTATCAATTACCCCAATTTTTTTTTAATTGGATTGAAGTGAAATAAGTATAAAAATTAAGTATTTCATTTACTTATCGATTTATGTATGACTTTAAATAATATGTAAACTGGAATCAAGATATGACTGAAAATAAATAACATTATTCAGAATCTTAAGACAGCCGTGAGGCAGTCATTTTTTTGCCATCTAAGGGACTATTGTTTTAGGAGGATTCCTTTTGGCGTACCAGGTCACTTTTCAATTTTTTATCGTTAGCTTCAATCTTAATTATATTTAGCTTAAATGTATTCAATTTAATAATATTTATCGTTGGCTTTAATTTTAATTATATGTAACTGATATAATATTCAATTAAATAATTTATCGTTTCCTTTAATTTTAATATCGGAAAAGTTTACTATTCTCGATATTTCACCGTTTACTTTAATTCTTATATTTAGTTGAGTAATTTAATAATAATAATAAAAAGCACCTTGGATGGCTAAATCTACTCTTTGCAAATCCTTGCATAGAAGTTTTTTATAAGTACTTTCAGTGCGTTTTGTTTTGCTATTTGTTTCACTAAATTCTATTACTTACCACAAGTTGAAGAATTTTTTAACGAGACCTAAACAACAGACATTTTGTTTAATTATTTATAAAACTCGTAGAAAAATAAAAATTGTGTAACTTTAAATAGTGCATTAAATTTTTTTTGACTGGATTAAAATCCAACGTTTCAGGTGAAAAAATTTATTATAATTTTAAAATTCATTAGTATTACCGCGATGATTCAAGAATTGATTGATTGATTGTATTTTGACGTCGCACTTAGAAGCAAGACGAGAGGTATTGACGAAGGACCGTGTAATTCTTAATCTTGGTCAAGTAACGAAAACGATACTTTAGTTGACACCTCCCTCTCCAAACTTCCCCGTCAAGTCAATGGGAGGATTTGAAGTCTTGATAGATTTAATGTGCATCAGCTCTGGCTACATGGAGGGTCTTTGGTTGCATCAGGACTGGAACTCACATCTGGACGCAAACAAGCCGATCGTAATTTCGCTACCATAACCCCTAGGCTACTGCGGCAAAGAAAATTTCTATGTATTTTAAGTGGAGTGTGTATATTAGTATAAGCCAGAATTGAATGATATTTTCCACTTATATTTTCGAATCATTAAAATATGCTGTATTTTCAAAATGTTCAAGAACACCCTCTCTCAAAAAAGTACAAATAGTTGTTCTCTACAAAATCGACGGGGTGATGTAGCAACGGCACAGGTGTCAGGAGGTTACACGATTGCTTAGATTGATTTCGTTCCTAACTTGAACCCACCTTTAAGTTTGGTCAGGTAAGTAAAACTTTTAGATATTATGTTGTGAACCCATAAATGGCTCTGTACCACTGTCATAATGGCAATATTAAGTTTTTATTATTATTATTATTTTTACGATTTTATCCTGTTTTGCTTCAAAGAGAATGATTTTCAGTTCTATCGATTCTACTTCTTCCAAAGAATCCAAATTCATTCCTCGAAAATGCTTATACAAATATGCTAACAAACGAAATGTACTTCACCTTCCAGTTTTATTATATAAAGCTATTCTCAAAAGCAATCAGGGGTTAATGCTGTAAGTAGAAAAAAATAATTGTATTTTCTTCCTTTTCCTGTGTTATAGTAGCTGACGTAGATTAACTTGGAAAGTGCCAATGATTAATTTTTTAATTTCCGAATTAAGTTAATTGCAGCTTAAGTTAAATTTGTATTTATGTTAAATTAATTAATTTCTATTTCCTATAAGTAGATGTTTATTTTTGTTACATTTATCAAGCTGAATATTTGAAAATATTTCATTGGATAACAAAAAACTGTCACTCTCTTATTCTAATCTTATGTGAATGTTTGATCTTCGAATTCATAAGTTGGTTAGAATTATATATATAAATTTAAACTTTGTAAATTTTAAAGATACCATTAAAACGAAGATAATTATTTGATGAATACTAAAAGATTATTCAATTTTGCTCCTTAATTAAACTCTTTGTAATATTTGCTTAAATTTAAAAGTAATGCCAGAACAAATAAATATAAACAACATAACTTTTATATGTTACATTAACATTTATTGTAATATATGTATATATATAAAAAACAAATAAAAATTTAATACCATGCTTACAGCCATAAAATAATATTCAAAAATTAGTATAATTTATGAAACATTTAATTAAAATTCATTTTAATATGTAACAAAAAAAATTCATTAGCAGTCAAAGTTGTATTACATATGTCAAATTTTTGTCAAAAGATAGTCTTATAATACATATTTTAAGAAGTCTTAAAATATATAAAAAGAGAAGTCTAGATGTGTGTAACATTTGAAACTGAGAAAGTAACGAAAATATGACCAGGCTTTAAAATAATACAAGACGATCTGCATTTAATAAAATAAAAATAATAATAACTCAGTCGAAAAATTTTTTAAGGAGTATTTTCAAAGTAAATGAGTTAGTTTTTACAACTTATATTAAACTTTTTGATAAAATTTAAATACTTGCGATTTAAATTCGTACCAAAATTTTAAATTTCAAATCCTAATTTAGCATATAGAGGGTGATAATAAGTGAATTTTTTTGGTGCTTCACTGTTATAGAGACCCTGTCAAATTACGATTAAGTCAAGGTTATCGTCTAACTCCTGAAGCCTACCTTGTGAAGCAACCTACCTTGGCGATATTTGTCGGTCTCTTGGCGACTCATTGTCCGGGGCTGCTATTACAGGGAAGTATAATTTTTTTAATTAAAAAGCGCTGTAGTAAACATAAGTGTCCTTAACAATATAACATTTGAGTGGTATACATTTAAGAACATGGGAAATATAGAGCGAAAAAAAAAAGCTCTAAAAATTACTAGTTGGTGAAAATATAGCTCTGCAAAAACATGTAAGGGCTAAGTGCTCATCATTTAGGTGGGTGGCTATAGCTTCGAAGGAAAGGAAAATTCAAAGCCCCTAACAATATCCTTCACACGAATAGGTTCGGGAATCAGCAACAATTCGTGGGCATTGCTGAAGAGATTACACCAGCTTTAGCAAAGTAGTTGAATCGGGTAGGACAACGTAGTGCCACAGACGTAGAAAATTGCGTAAGCGTGTCTCAGCCAATGTTACAAAAAAATTAGCAGAAATACTTAGTAACTTAATCCCACAAAAACGAGCATTATTTGAGACATATCTCTTACCCGACTCATCTATCATCTTAAATATTAGTCTAATCGCGACTTTTAAAGTTTCGTCTTCATTACAAGCACAAATAAAGTAATCAGAATAGTCTCTCAAAACAGTTCAAGAATGTTGTCAATTATTTTTCAAAGTCGTATTTATTGTTTCTCTAGCAAGGAGAATGCTCTTTACGAGCTCAATGTTCTTCCTCGCAGATACTAACAGCTTCTATAAGATACCAAAGATTACCCTTGCGGAATACGATGCGAGAAAATCCACGATGGAGAAACTTCGACGAGACAGCCTCGGTTCTAGTCTATGGGAAGTCTAAGCGAATCTGCCATGAATTTACTGTGATCTGCCAGATCTGTTGACATTTTGGAGTCTGCCTTTGAACTACAGAGTATTACTTTGGAGATTTGTCCGCTATGTGAAATGGTAAACTGATGAGCTAAATGTAATTGAAAGCGCTGTGTATGTGAGAGAGAGAGACAGGAAAACAGTGCTGATTTTGTTCTCGTTGTGTTGCCGATTCGTACAAGTTCTGTATTTGTACTTGTTGCGTATCTAATCTGTACACGCATTACTACCCTTTGTGTTTCTTTTCTTGAATATATGTTAATAAAGCACCGTTTCCCGTTATCTCTCCTATTTCATTGCTATCACTGTACACCCATAGGAGGAATATTTGTAATAATATTATAAAAAGTGTAAAACAAGGACTACCAAAGGGTTTCCTATTCTACTCTATAGCATGAAAATTAATTTTTATTAACAAATTTTGGCATGTTATAGACTAGAAAACGTTGATTTAGAAGGTTATATGCGGATGCCCATGTACTCTACTAAGATAATAATTTTAATTTGAATACTCCAGTTTTGCAATACTCAAACTAAATTGAAAACTTCCTCATCTATTCAAGGATGAGCCTTATTCAAAGATTGGTGCGACGATGTTGTACTGGGGTTAGAATCGTCACGCACAGCCACACATTCCTATTATTACGAACATTTATTTTTATCACATCTTACTACACTCTTACCTTAGCTGAAGAGAGGAAGGGAGGGGTCTAATTAGAAGTATAATTTATTGGAAGATGTTCGTTACCTTCCAGATCTAAAAAAAATGCTTTATCGTACATGAAAAGTATAAAATTCAATCAATTACGTATAGTTGTGAAACGGCGCTACGATACGACTTGCTTCGACAAAATAGACATTTTGAACGATGCTAACCAGTCTTTCCAGATATTTATTTTCTCCTGCTGTAATTTTGTGGTGTAGTAATACAATTAAAGTTTTAAAGCTTATGGACATTTTCTGCACATTTATAACACAATTGATGCATAAATATAATTCATCCCCTTTTTAACATTTGCCATCTGTAGCTTACATGCTAATAAACCAAATAACACCTGTATTTGAACATTTTGGCAGAAACCTATGAAAAATAATAAGCATAAACCTGCAAAATATTTCATGAATTATTTTACATCATGAATTATTTACTTATCATTAGCAGTATCGTTAATAGAATTAATTTTTCGACATTAGTTTTCCTGTGTCCTAAAACGTAAAAGGTGTACATTTGACGTTGCTACAGCTATTCGCATTTTTTTTTTTTTTTGTAATGGTATCAGAAATTATTTTGATTGTAATTACTCCGTAAAATGGTTAGCTCAAGAAGAAACCGAACATTTATTTACAGTGCGAAAGTATCGAAAGTTTTATTTTTAGTTAAATTTTGTCCGAAATTGGAATTGCCCACATATTAGCTTTGAAAATTTTTATGCAGAAAATCCAAAGAATCAGCAGTTAAGAAGTCAAATTAATTTGCAAATAATTCACGCAGCAAATGAATTATTAAAAAAGAACTATCAATAGGTATATATAAAAGCGAAAGGAGCAAATATGTAAACACGTGAGACGGTGAAACTTATTAAATAAGAAAACATTTATTATCATTGATTCTGTAAGTACTTAGCATACTTGATTTATAAGAAAGAGCTAAAATTTTATAATTAATATAAATAAAAACAACACAAAATGAACTGAATAAATATAATATAATATAATATGTATCTTAAACAAAACAATAAATCACAAAAAAAAAAAAAAAATCTGAATCAGGTTTTAATTTGAAACATGATAAATAAAAAAACAATTTCAGGTACTATGCTTATGGTTATGACAACATGTCTTTTGAAGATTCATAAATATTTTTTTTTTACTTGTACAAAAGTAGTAATAATGAACTATATATACAAAAAATAAACTAAATAATGCCTACACATATTAATTAAATGACAGTGTTAAACTGAAAAATTAAATTGAAAAATGTATGAGAAAAACATTTCATTGGAACACAAAAGTTAACTAATAATATTAACAAAGTAATAAAAACACAAAACAAATGTAATATAATAATGTTTATATTATGTCACAGCATCCGTGTTCTTTTTTTTTTTTTTTTTTCTTTCAGTGCCTTTTTTTCTCACAATTTCTTATCAGGCTTCCAAAACTTTATGCGCTGGAGAAAGGAGCTTGAAAAACAATCATAACATATATACGTTTTTCACGCTCGCACAGTATTAGCCCGAATATAACGCGATACTTTTTGTCGAATTTCCCGTTAAAATATTGATTCGCGTTAAATTTGAGTTCTAGGAAATAGAATGTCATAATTCTTTTTATTAGTACGCCCATATATTTATTACTTCAAATAAATGATTACCTAACTAAATTATACTTTCTTTGGATTCTATTATGTAAAATGAATGGATTGCATTAAATATATCGTTCTATTTTTTTAAGAAAATTTGGTCTTTTTAAATTCGGTATCACGTTACATTCAGGCTAATACAGTAATTGAAAATTTATTCTTACGTCATTAAAGGCATATTTAAAGTGATCTGTTATGCGCACTAATAACACATAAACTAGAGAATCCATCTATTTTTTTTTTAATTTATTCATCGGTTCACTGGGTTATGGAGCATCCAAAACAAAAGCATTCATAACTGAATATTTGTTTTCATTTTATTAATGACGAAATTAACTGATTAGGACTCTAAAATCGTTACAATCGATTCCAGAAAAATTCAGAGCTAATTGTGTTAAAACGGTTTACGGAGGGAAAAAGAATGGCCGTCGTTCTCGGGATACAATTATAAAATCGAGTATTTTACCATAATCAGTTTGGCAACACAGAAAAAAGGGTTGTTTTTCAATGTTTAATATCTAGCACTAATAAACACCCAAAACACAAATTATATGATTATGTACACATGTTACAATTTTTATTTACATAATTTTAGTTCATCTTTTTTCATCGTGAATCTAATCAGATCTATTCCAAAAATATTAATCACAAAATCATGTGATATGCCATCAATCAGCATAATTTGATACTGTGATTTTTCACAATCGGTTGGCTGTAATTACTATCATTATCCTACCATTATGAAGAAGCTAAACAGAATATTTATTATAATTCCTTTTTATCCTTCAAGAAATTGTTTATAGAGATACAAGGAGGATTAAATCCAAAACTTGCATCTTCGAATTAATTATAATTTCTATCTAATCTAAAATACATTTAAGTCCATTTAAAAAATATTTTTACATCATGCTTTCAAAAATTTATTGGAAACGAGTTCTTGATGCTACGTATATTTATATAAACAACAGTTCGATATTACATTATTTTTGTAAGCGTCGAAATTCTATACACATTTTTTTCTGGATAATTATTCATCAAACTATGAAAATTTAATTAATTAAAGTTTAACTTTTTTCAAACAAGCAATCCAATCTCTCAGGGAATCTTTGAAAAATGAGTATTTAAACGTTTCTAGAATTTAAGGAATTTTACCACAGCTGTCGACTAGATTACTTTCCAGGGATTTCGTAAATTTCAGAATAAATGCCTTAATATTTCATATTTCCCTTGTTCATCGTTTGTATGTGAGGGTTTGTTTTCCTCTTCTTTGACTGGCGAATAGTGTTCAAAGCGTTTTCTGTAAAATTATACAAAATACCTAAAATAAATAAATAGTCATCAATAAAAAGAACTTAAAAATAGAGATTTCATTGTCTGTTCTAATTTATAAACTAGACATTTCAGGGTGATAAACTAAATATAGACATTCAAATTTTAATGCTACCCTGTTAGTATTAAGCAATGTGTATTATAAGTACTTAAACAACAGTGTCAAATAAACCTTAATAATATACCTAAAATCGTATCTAGAATATGAATGTCTTTAAAATTTCCTATTTATATAATCAAAATTTTTCATAGAGGTAAGTAACAATCATGATAACAAATTTGATTATCTTTAAAACTAAATACATAGAACAAGATACGAGGGATGTTTCGAAAGTAAGTTTCGTCACATTTTTTTTCTCAAGGAAAATGCATTGCATAAAAAATGAACCTTGTCATCATGAACTATGTACTTTGTACTATTTTTCGACATAATCGCAACTGACGAAAAGAAATTTGTCGTAGCGTGCAAACAATTTGAAGAAATAACTCAGGTAAAAAATGTCCTGCGATGCAAGGAGTTGTCGCACAGCTTACTCCATCTCAGTATTGTTTTAAATGGACCTGAGTACTATTAATAAGCAGTGTGGACGCCACGTCTGACATTGTTATGCGCGCTAATCTGCTAACAACATATCCTGTACTCCAGCAGTGTTATTTTTATACGTGGATGAAGAGGGACGCCCACGTCGATCTTCATCCTCCACACTCTGCCTTCCTTCATTGTACATGCAATGTCAGCGTCTAATCATTTGATTAGACATGACCTGTTCAGCATACATGGTCTGTAAGCGTTCATGGAGGACTAATCCCATTCATTCATACCAGATAACAGCACACACTTCTATTGCCGACCACAGTGTCAGTCAGGTTTAGGACACGCTAGTCTGGTGCTACTCTCTTTTCTTCTTCACTCTGCGCATGCGTAATTCCTCCTCCACTGACGCTACTTCTGTTGTTGAACCATGGTGGTTGTTTGTTTTACCTGGTGTACCATGTGCTCGTTCAAAAGAATGACGAAACTTACTTTCCGAACATCCCTCGTATATTGCTTATTTTTCTCTAAATACCGGATTTTTTTCATTCTTAGATAGCAGATTTTACAAAGTTTAGCTAAAAATTAAATTCCATGATAAACAAAGTCATTAATAACTAGAGGCTTGTAACCGTATTTTCACATTACACGTATTATTACATTAAACTATACATATAAACTATATATATATATATATATATATATATATAAAACTCAAAATGTATTGGTTCTTGGACGTACACCTTATGCACAGCATTCTCTTATTCAGACTCAATCTTGATTTAAAAGTGGAGGGCGCAGATAGTCCAGGCTGCAGGTGTGCTCTTTTTCTTACGATGTATTCGAAAATAACCAATTTTGCATCAACAGTTATCATCTGGTCTAAAATGGACTTATTTTCATTCCAAACTATTAGAGATGTGCATATAACGATTCGATTAAGCAAAATTCTCGTTTAATTCACAAGGCACCCAATTTGAATGTTTATAGACCAATTCTAGGAACGAAGGAAAATATATTGTACGATAAATATTCAATATATGAAAAATGAATTATTTTATTTCACATCATCAATGGACAGAACTTTCCGGTTGACTTAATATATATATATATATATATATATATATATATATATATATATATATAACATATACTTATATTACTATTTTCTGTAATATTATAAATACTATTTATACGACTGACTTTCAATTAAATTTTACATTAAATGTTACTTTTTCTAAAAAACAATATACAGCATTGCGAAGTCCGTTTTGTATTTAGCATGAACGCATAATGATTTGATGGATAGAGATTAATTTAGATTCTAGCCGCCAGATTCTGCTCCAGTCAAATTGCTTTTTGTTCAAAATCTTTCAAAAAGAATCACAGTTTCATAAGACAAAATAAATATAATTAGAGAATTGATAAAAAAAATATTAATTATATCACGTGAAAGAAAGCAATACTCATTAATTTTAAGGTTTTATTATTTTTTAAAAATGAGGCATCAATATTTATCATATATATAAATGAACTGAGCTAGTATGTTGTAACTGCAAACCGTATTGAAAAGAAACATTTTAAAAATTTGAGTCAGACAGGTAATGTCCCACGGTCAAAATGGACCTCGCGTAACACTGTCGATCACTTTCAAAATTTCAAAAACTTGAAAATTTAAACACTTTTCCAATTGTAAACAACTAAAATCATCATTTTTCTAAAGTAATAACATTTTTCTCCACCAGGCATCGCTAGTGGTGCATAGTTCCAAATTGCTCAATTCTTACTTTTCGACTCATTCTCCTCGCGTTTAAAATATCCCTAAATTTTAAATAGCTAAATTTTCCTTTAAATTGGTTTCGGAACGGCATTTCTTTTTAATTCATTTTAATTCAATAGTTTAATTTTTCTTTTTATAACCTCTCAAAATCCCGCGGACAACAGCTTTCTCGAAGTCGCTTTCAACTTCGAACTGAAGTCCCGCCCCCTAATCTACTCCCCACCCACCGCTATATATGCTTCTTAGCTTACGGCTACAGCATCCAATGGCGGTGCGCGCTTTCGTAACTTTAATTTCCAACTCTGTTTCGGCAGTTCCTCACTCTGCCGAACGCCTAGGCGCTTGTTGCCTTGATCCTAATTATGATAGCTTTTTAACAATTCTGATAAACTCTAACTAATTATGCTCTTTAATTATAAATTATGATGAGAGGGTAAGTTTTTAATTTTTAAAATAGGTACCTCGTAATTTTAGCCGTTACCGTTGAGTCAGACATATTTTACATGATTGCAAATGTCATTAGCAGAACAAAATAAAACATGTGATTGCTGATATGAGTTTAATAAAATATTGTCGGGTAAAGTTAAGTGCAGCCAATGGATTTTTTTTGCACCATTTCAAGTAGTGATACTTTGATAACTCTCAACATGTTATGTTAAAATTTAAACATTTTTTTAGAATAACACCAATTAATACTTTTTAAAACAAAAATGTTTATTCATGATTTAAAAAATAATCTGCTTCTATTGAGATACATCTAATGTAATCCAAATTTAAGATATCCGTACACCTTTAAAACGCCATTTTTGTCAAAATTTTCTATTTTCTATTTTTAATGTCAGTTTAAAATTTAAACTTTTTTTTCTTTCTAATAGTGTTTGAATTTCGCTTATACCTTATTTAGAACTTAAGTTACAGGGTTTTGAATTTTGCATGATCTATAATTTTTAATTGCATCTGAAAGTTTGTTTTTGATTTTTCTCAAAATGAGTTTTCTCGGCATATTCACATATGGCAACATAGATATCAGAAAAAGTTATAAACCAAATTAATTTAAATTTTGCAAGTATCTTCCTTATATAGTTTTTAAGAACACCTACTACTTTCAAGGTTGTAAAATTGATACGATTTTAAGAAAGAAAGGTGTAAATCATGTACTGTTAAACTTTTTTTTTTTTTTTTGATTTTTTATTGTTATTTGACTCGAAACACAATAAAAATTGTAGTAATATGGTTTTCAACATGAAAGTAGTACCAGTCCCAAAAAATGTTACGATGAATTAGATAAAATTTACAGAAAAATGATATCTTTGTTTACTTTTGAATTATGAGCGTTATTCTGATAGTCAATTTATGTATTATTTTCACCAAGTTTTCCACTCAATTTTTTTTAAATTAAAAGCAGATTATTAAATGTGTTTTTCATTGTTTTCGGTTATATTTTAGCATTAAAAATATTTTGATAGAAATGTCAATGTATTTCAAAAAATTTTCTCCGAAGGTGTACGGATGCCTTAAGAAATTCGCTGCAAACTAGGAAAAAAGACTAAACGAAATGGTTAAAATGCAGTTTAACCCAACCAAAACTTTAGACGTGGCAACCCTCGTTATTTTTCTCCAAGGTTGGCAATTCTTAAAATCGCACCAAGCGGTTGGACTAAATTGCATTTTCATTAAAAGAAAGAAAGGTAAGAAAATATTTTTTCTTATTAAGTTGTCTGATTGAATTAAATTTTGAAAATACTATTTTTTCTATTGAAATGAAATATGAAATGAAACAACTCACCTATCAATTTTCATTAAGCAAACTCCTCGAGATAAAGTGGTCGTTTCACAGTCCTTCCGAATCTTGTTGTTTCCATCTTTCTTTTTCTCTGGTTGTTTTTCTGGCGAAAGACGACTTTTCTTTCCGAATCTTGAAAATCAAGATACATTAAAATCCATCTTAACAAGGTTTCAGAATTTAATTATGATTATGAATTGATAGTAAATTATTGGTACTTTTCCATTTCGCCGGCACAAGCGATAAAGTGGCCAAAAATGATAAAACCGACCCCAAAAGGAATATGTGTTTACTGTGTGCTGTCGCCAATAAAGTCTGCTTGGCGAGATTTGCGCCGGCGAAATGGAAAAGTACCAAATTATTTAACAGTTCTCAACAGGGGAATTTTATCAAAGGGGCGATACATGTGTTTGTTTCAATGATGCGTATTTAAAATTTACGGAACTGAACTGAATGTGAAAGCTTCGTAATGGTATAAATTTAGCGAGAACGCACAGTAAATAGAGTAAACTTTTCCTCTACTTTATTGGAATAATACTTTGATTTATAGTTATAAATTATCTCTTGTTTTGATTATATTGCATTGAGTCATTCGTTAAAAAATTAAAAATTATGATAGTCTGTTTAAAGCTAAAAAATAATGAGATTTTCTAAAGATGTGCAACATGAGTGCCAAACATATAAAACAATACGTTTGCTATTGTAAAAGGATAGAAAAAGTTATCATTTAATAGCACTAGTACACAATGTTCAAAGTCTTCATTTATGAAAACGACTTGTGCCACAATTTTATATAAAATCTGAGATCCTGAAATAAAGGTACATTTTAATTTTTGAAGGTGAAATAGATATCGATAAGAAGTGCAGTGATGGTTTGTAAAACGGCTGCTCCATAAAGGTGGTACGAGACAAATTTCAAATTTGCAAGAAAGGTACAACATACTTGTATATGCAATCCATTAGCATTTCATAGCGCGGGTAGAACTAAAGCCATCTACAGTCCATATAAAATAAAAGATTGTTCCTCAATCGGAAGTCGGATTTGAAAGTTATTATTTTTTTTTTTGGACAAAGGATGTGTTCTGCCTCTTAAAAAAAGAGGAAATCTTAGCAGCACATGTCGAAATTTGACCCGGGGAGGATAGTGGTCTATCGGAATTTCAGTTTATTGTCCCGAGGTATGTGAATTTGAAATCAATGAGTCCAGGAGGACCATTCAGAATGCTACACAGAATCTCAGTGGCTTCCGACTACAAATGCTCAAGAGGAAAGGTATGTCTTTACAACCTTGCGGAACCATTCCACCACGTCACATACCCTGATTCAGAAAAATATCTTTTTTGTAGGGCGATAAGTGTGCACACACGACGTTTAAAGCATCATGGACTGTAAGCTTGGCGACCAAATCGAGGCTTTCTTTATCGCTATAGCAGAGGTAAGAACACCTATAGTGATGCGTTGACCGACGATCAAGTTCATGATCGAAATATCCATGTGTGGAAGCATCGAAGTAAAAGAACGTTTCTAACTTGTATTCGTCATCGTCATACTGGCCCAACATACGGAGTGATGGCATAAGATGCCATTTGGTACACATTCTAGTTTCCTCTTGTTTCCGTATCTGGTACTTTGGACAGCCACCGTTATATCTGCGACACGTCAATAGCTGCATCCCCGTTACTGGAGATCGAGTACCTGAGTGTTTTTTTTTTTTGTGTCCCTATATGTAATTTTAAGATACTTAAAACATATTACGTTCATAAAAGTTTTAATTATTGGTGTTAGACAAAATAAGCGAAGGATGTTTGCAATTCAACAAGTGAAAATATTATGTTAGTTTATTATGTTTTCTACTCGTATATTGGACAAAAATAATAACTGGATAAAGTATTTTTCCTTGCACAGGTAACTTCCTCTTTACTGGATACTTATCGAATTTGGCACCTCTAACTTTCGCCGACTGCGTGCGAGACATCTTAGTGATGAAATTTTTCAACAAGACAATGCACGACCACATGTTTCATGTGCTTTCTGTATTTCTCGATACAGAGGGTGTTCGACTTTTACTTGGTCAGCGTGTTCTTCAAGTCTGTTACCGATTGAGAACATCTGGACATGTATTGCTGAGGAACTATCGTGTTACCACTCGCCGGACGCTGTGATAGATGAACCCTTGCATGGAGATGAAGCCACAAAGAATGATACAACAAGCTTAATTTGACTTGAACTGTGTCTCTCAGAATTGTATATGCTGTCACAGGTAGCAATTTTGGGTACTGAATTTTTCCCGTTGTGTATTCTAAAGCACTTGTAAATTTAATCATGTATTCCTCCCTTTATACTGTACATATTTAATTAATAAGACTTTGGTATTTACTTTCCTTCAAGACGTAACATTTTCACAAGCCAGTTGTATGTAGTTATATGGGATGAATCTAAAGTTGCCACAAATAGGTGTCGAGTTAAAATTTTAAATTACTTTTGAAATTCGATACAGAAAAGACTGGTATAAGATGTTGTACGGAGTTGTTTTCATTATTGCTAATAATAATTTTGACAAACTTTAGTATTTTAATTAGTAACATTCAATAGTCTTATCCTGTAAGTTATACTACAATTTGCTCTTCTAATTTTATAAAACCTTAAGGATTCTAATGCTCAACATAAATCTTTTAATCCATTTCGGGACATTAAAAATTTCCCTGTAAAATCTGAATAATTTCTATTGTAATAATTTCATGATTTTCATTTAAGAGCAATTATTTCCCGATTCGGCTTTTCGTAAGAACATTTTTATTATTATTTCAAAAAAGGATAATTCTTCCTATTTATCAAATTGTTTTTTGATATAAAATTAAGTGCAAAACACTAACACTTTCCTATACACTTGTCACCATTTCCTTTTCTAGAATACTAGAAAAAATTTATATCACTCTAAAACATATGTAATCTCATTTCTAAAACACATGATAGTCATTCATCAAACTCTTAATACACTCATCGACAAAAGAAAAAGTTTCATCTCAAAGGAGGAAAAGTACGTACGAATAAAAGCAATTTAAGAAATTGTTTGGTCACTGTTAGATATACGAGTGATTAATGAGTCAGTACCGTCAACACCAATGATGCCAGAAAACACGTTTAAAATTCCTTTAAAATGCTCTCCCAAAGAGCGTAATTTTGATTCAAACTAGTGTACTTGTGTTTTATGCAACACTTTGAAGTTTAGAAAACGATAGCTTAACGACGATAGCCATTTGAGTAGTTGGGCATCATTGAGACGGATTGCATCGTAGGACTGTATGAAGGCGGATGATCATTCCTTCGGAATACGCCTCATATCGATCACGCGCATGTTACAACTTCAAGCTGTTGGCTAAATTAGTTACATGGAAGTTATCTCTCACGACAGGAAAGCTCAGGAAGAGCTACATGTACTCTAAGTAGGGAAGCTCGAAAACAGTTTGGCAAGCGCAAAGTACACCAAACTCTACAATTCTGGACATTATGCGAACAGTGATGCCCTATCTGCATCACCCTAAAAGTGTTAGTACCATTAGCAGGCCACTGCATGCTTCAATATTACTTTCAAAGAGATCATACCAGAAATTGCCCCTGATACCACACCAACATCGCCGGAGATAGCAATGGTCCTATGAAATCGTAGTATGGAGTCATGTAAAACGACAACGGATCATCTTTACTGATGAACCTCGCTTTTATTTTAGTGAGGATGATAACTAAGCTATGTTCGGTCCGCATCACGATGAAAGATTTTTCGGCACTCGTTACACATCCAGACAGGCAGGGTGTAATGATATGGAGTGCGATGTCATGCTATTTCTGATTACTGTTGGTCTTCATCAGAGCCGCTTTTGAGGCCCAAAGGTACGTTAGTGAGGCCTTTCAATCTATGGCGTACATCTTAAGAACGCCTTTTACAGTCCTCTGTTTCAACAAGACAACGCTTGTAATCAAACCGCTACCATCTTACAACGCAGCCCTAGTAAAAATTCTGTGGTCAGCAACATCGTCAGACTTGTCACCAGTAAAAAACTTATAGAATGCTATAAGGCGTTCAGTTATAACTCTATCACAAAATGTGCTAGATCTACATGCCAAAGATCAATATGCGTGGGATGAGTTGAGTCAAGAGACTTAAGAGCGTTTACGACTTCATGCCCCAACGTGTGGCAGAAAACATTAGAAATAATAGCAGCCCAACTCCCTATTGAGAGTTGTAATGATTTTGTGTTTTTTCCAATAAATTTTAACACATTCACCTTTAGTTTTCAATCATTTTTCGCTGGTGATGAGTACTAACTTACTTTCAGATATTTCATTCCTACTATCCCTTCTGGTTCCAACTTTTTTTTTTTTACGATGAGTATATTTTCTAAAAAATATTCTGTAGTATTGTTTTGTCTTAAGATTTAAAATTGTCAATCAAACTCAATTTGCAATAATAGATGTTATGCTTATTATGTGATCATTAAATAGCTTTCTGCCGTCTGTTAAGTAATATTATAATTTTTTTTTAAAATTCCTCATTCTTTCTTCACCTCTTTTTTCCAATAATTCATTTCAATTTTCATTAATTCTTCACACTTATTTCTTATTGTCAGACATAAATTTTAAATTTATTCATTCGATTAAAGTTTATTCATCGTAAATCTAACGTAATCAATTTAACAATGTTCTAATACTCAAATTAATAAATTTGAAACGTTTTTATGAAAAACTGAGATTCATTTGTTTTCGAAAATATTCTCAATCCTTAATGAAAAGTAGTTTCTTTTTCAACTTACTATAATTAAGTTCTCTAACTGAGTAACGTAAAGTGAAATTATGCTGAATTACTTCGAAACGTAAATGATAGCAATAAAAATCAAATTTGCAAACATAATTCTATTTTTAAACAAGAAAGCACGAGTATAATGTATGATTTTTTTACTAGATATATATTTAATGAATATTAGCCAAAAGTAAAGGCAATCATAAGAAATGAATTTTGGATTTTAATAAGTTAATGAAACTATTAAAACTAAAGATTTAAAAAGTTCTATTCAAAGAACAGATTTAGTCACCTAAAGTGCGCTTTTTTATGTTTATTATTAAATTATTTCATTAAATATAGGAATTAAAGTAAAACAATGAAATGTCGAGAATGGACAATAATAAACTTTTCCGATATTAAAATTAAAGGAAACGATAAATTATTTAATCGAATATTATATCAGCTACATGTAATTAAAATTAAAGCGAACGATAAATTATTAAATTGAATATAATTAAGCGAAATGTAATTAAGATTGAAGCAAAGGATACAAAATTGAAAAATGATCTGGTACGCCAAAAGAGATCCATCTAAAACAATAGCCCCTTGGGTGGCTACAAAAATGGCTGCCTCACAGTTGTCTCAAAATTCTGAATAATGTTATTTATATTCAGTCATATCTTGATTCCAATTTACATATGATTTAAGTTAATACATAAATCGACAAGTAAATAAAATACTTAATTTTTATTCTTATTTCACTTCAATCCAATGAAAAAATTGGGGGTAATTTATTACGATGTATTTTTAAAAATGGAGTTCAGCATGTATGTGTATTATTCGCACTTAAATTTTCATATAGTTAATAAAATGAACACTTTCTCCTAAATTTGACTGGTTTCGAAAGATTTAATTTTCTAATGTCAAAATACCCTCAATACCAAAAATACCAAAATAAGTTGAATACCTTCAACACCAAAATAAGTTGAATAATTAGTTAAAAATTTTGCAATGAATTTTATTCAATAAGTTTGATTGTACTTAAAAAATGTTGAATTGTACTTAATCATCACCCCATTGCGTAAGAAACTAAATTACGGTTTTCTCCAAACTTGCTTAAATTGTTTTCAGACCAATATCCTTCCTTATTGTAACATTAATTATTATGACGAATCATAAAACTTATTTAAGCTTAGTTTCATAAAGGATAAGCTCTCTCAATGGATTAGACATTCAAATTATATCTCAATTTATAAAGTAACTTGCTAAATAATGGATTTATAACCTTCTGGGTTTATAATTTAACTTGCTAAACTAATGTTTGACGACTTGCGTTAATCACCTTTCTGCAAGACCGTCTTTAAGAAGATACATTTATTAGAAATCCTTCCGGTAGAAGCGCGCTACAACTCAACTTTCTGCTTTAAGAATATAAATGTTTATTTACTTTTTGAAGAGTTTTAGAACCATTTCTCGATGTAAAATTTCATTCTTTTAATTTTTTTTTTGGATTCGCATACGAATTTATGTTGTTGCAATTGAATACAAATGAAAATATTGTCTCAGCGTGTGTTTTAAGTAAGTACCGTTTCGATATTTTTAAAAAAAAAAAAAAAAAAAAAAACAAGAGCAGTTTTTCTACTATTTTATTTTTATAAAAATGCTATATCTTAATCTACTATTCAATATAATTATCTTCACTATTAAGGCATCATATATGTACAACATTTTCTGGAATCTATCCTCACAGAAATTTGCCACCTGATAGGCCAATCACAGCACCGCACAACGGCCATTTTGATATCATCATCATCCTCGTCATGGCACTGACCACTTAGATGCTTTTTCAAGAGAAGGAACAAGTGGTAGATACTCGGGCACCCGATCAGGGCTATACAGAGGGTGATCAAGTTGCTCCCAGCCATAATATGTGATGAGATTTTGGGATTCAATGAGCCACGTGAGGAGCGGCATTGTCATGTAACAAAACAATCCCTTTTCTGAATATAATACGCCTTTTGTTTTGCATAGCACGACGCAATTTAGTTGAGGTATCACAATATGTCTCAGAATTTACTGTGTCACCTCGAGGCAAAAAATCCACAAGCAACATCCCCAACCTATCAAAAACACAATGCACATGATTTTGCATGATGAAATTCTATGCTTGAGTATTTTTTGGGTGATGTTGAATGCTCCGTTCTATGGGTCGCTGTTTTGTTTCCGGTGTCCGTGAGTAATTTATTCTCACACCGAAATATTCTGCAGGTGAATTTGGGTAGCTTTCTCTCCTTTTGCATGCAGAAAACGAATCACAGCGCGTATTTCAAAATTAATTGTGTGAGGCATTTTAAATGCACACAAACAAATATAAAAGCAGACGAATGCTTTCATGTTGGCATCTGTGACTAGTCAGCAGATTCGAATACTCGGGGCACCTGCGAGGAAGGGTGATAGTAATGATGCAGATGCCATATTTAAAAACGGTACTTACTTAAAAATCAACCCTAGTATAATTGAAGAACGACTTTTTTTCAATGCAAAATGGAGATAAAACATTACAAAAGTAACAAAAGGCGTAAAGAATCTCGTGAACTAATCCATGGAGGGCTACAAGAAGACTACACTCTATGCACTTTTGCTTTTGACAATTAGTCTTCAGTATTCTTGTGTAAGATTTTAAAAAACCGTAGTTAAAATATCTTGCGCTAACTTAATTAATGGCATTGACTACTTTCGAATTGAACTTACTCTCTCAGTGTGAGAGTGCAAGAACAATGACAACAAGATAACCTCAAGGTATCCGACTGCGTTTTAAACACTCAAAAAGTTTGTGACTGATTTAAAAATGTCAAATATTTTTCAAAAATATATGATAGAAAGAGTAATAATATTTTTTAAAATAATTTCTTGTATTAAACAGGAATAAAACAAACGCGATGAAACAAATATACCTTCAAATTCATTATTAGTTGCTTGAGCCACATCATTTGAGTGTCATCCAGTCTGCTCCTTATTTTTGAATAGTAATAGTTGATTACAATAAGCTCCAATTGGTCCACGAGTTTGGCAATATTTTGTGTATATATTTTAGCATGTTTGTAGGGAAATCGCTTGCGTTTGACGTGTATCAAAAATGCCTTCATTACTTCTGGTGCCAAAATTCCTTTAGATTTTTCTATGGATGATTTTAAGCCTTCGGGGAATGTAAATTGTTTCCTTTCTCTCGTTTTTGGAGATTTGCATGTGGTGTTCTGGAGAACTGTAGGTTCCGTATCTATAAAAAGAAACAGTTGACAGTCAGGAAATTACCCTTAATTGATTTCAAAGAATTTCTTTTTACAATTACTTTGATTGCCTCTGAAATTACATTCCCTTTCCCTCTGAAAAAAATTTTTTACAATTAATTTTATTGCCTTGAGTAGCCTTTTTTTTTCTAAATATTTATATCCACTTATTTAGACATCCTTAAATGAAAATTTCGCTTGCTTTGGAGAGACAGGGCATGTAGTTTTAAACGATTGTTTCCGGACATTAATGAAAGACATTTTAAAGAAGAAAACCCGGCGAATTAAATTTGGCTAATGTTAATTTTTTCGGTCGTGTGGTAGGATTTATGTTATCTGAGGTAAAATTTAGTGGTTATATAGTCGTGGGGTCTACTCTTCATTCAAGCAATAGTGTTGGCTAGTAAGAAATGCAACACTTTAAATTTATCTCAAATCTTCTTTTTGAGGATTGTCGAATGAAAAGTAGTATTGCTGTCTCCTAACTCTATCAGTCTTAATTATATTAGTGTGTAAATTAATGTGAACAAAAGGGAATTTTCACATAGTTTGATTTCCTGAGATCAGCACACCTAATTTACAGCAGATATTTAACTTCAATTGCATTTAGTTGTTTACTGTATTGCTTTTAAATGATTCGGTATTATTCTCTTGAGATGAATGTTGTTATTAGTTTTGTGGAGATGTATTACATGTTGAAAAAGCTGTATATTAAAAGTTTTAAACGATAATTCTCACTCTAAAGAAAATAAATAAGATATTGACATTAAGCGAACACTCTTCTATTACATTGAGAAACATTGCTAAAATGTGCAATGTAAGTTTAGATGCTTTTAAGAAAATTATTAGCCGGTTTAATGAGGCAGGATCTTTATCATCCCAAAGGTGAGCAAATTGTGGAAGTTAGAGGAAAATTAATGCCAGGAATGTTCTCTATTTTATTAAGGAAATCCAGAAAAATTCTAGGATGCCAAATTTTGATCTCCAAATAGATTTAGTCAAGTGTACGTGTTCATGATTTCCCTGTTCGTCGTATGCTACTAAAAGTTAATCGTAAGGCTCAACAATCTCAAAAAAATAACATTTCTAATGAGAAAACATAATTTCTTCAAATGAAACTCATCTTGTTGCGCAAGGTCAGAGGTCTTGTCACGTCAGGAAATCAAACAGCCAAAGAAACTGTTACCTAAACATGTCGATCTCTGAGTTAAATACTTTGTTAAGAAAATATTTCGGGATTCTTTTCTGTTCAGGGTTCATCACAATTGCCAACTGATGGAGGAATTCCGACAAATTGGTTAAAATAAAAGTCGTCTAAAAGCTGAAGGAACACTGACCATTCGGGATTTGGCATTTTCTGGATTTGCTCGTATCTTACATCAAAGAAAGTGACAAATTTACTGGCAAAAATAATATCAAGCTTTTAGAAGTTTATTAGATTGGCCAGGAAATGCACCCGACTTCAATTTTATTAAAAACATATGGGCAGTTCTTAAGGAAAGAATCAAAAAATGAACTGTACAAGTAAGGAAATGATTATTTCTTTTTCACTCAAAGTATGTATAGTTTTACGATGACGAAGTAAAGGTAATGCGACAAAACCTGACAAAATATATGCCAAAACGAGTAAAACAAGTTATAAAAGGCACAGTATCTACATTTTAGAATAAATGTAACATATTGAATAATTTTAATGTCTTATTAAAAATACCTAAAATTCAATTGTGTTCACATTAATTTACTCAGAGGTATAGTATTTCGTTGAAGCTGGTAAGATGAGATATCCACTTTGTTGGTTCAGAACAACGATGAATCATTTGCTACCAATTATAGAAACTACTACACATAAAACCTGTTATACTACTGGACATTAAAATTGCTATACCAAGAAGACGATATACTACTCACGTGAAATTTACACGATAGGTAGAAGACACTGTGATTGCAAATAATTAGCTTTTCAACTCATTAATGCAAAGCAGGCACCTGTAGTGACACCTACAATGTGCTTAAATGAAGAAATTATACAGCAGGTTTTTCATACACTAATGACATTTGAAGTTGTTGCCTATTTAAAAGTTGTTGTGGTGGTTCGTGTAAGAAAGAGAAATGTTTACCATCATATTTCAGATTTTAATAGAGATCGGATTGTTGCCTGCTAGGATTGCAGTTTATCATATCACTGTATTGTTACTCGCGTCGGTTGAGGTCACATAACTGAATATGGAATTGAAGGGTACTGGATGGTCAAACGGAACGTCGTGCTGGATCTCAACAACCCGCGATCACTAAGAGTTAAGAAATCAGATATGTGCCCTCATGGCCTTAATGGATCACACAGCCACATCACGAGCCTTTGGTCTTAGAAATGGGAATTTTTGCAAGACAACAACTGTCTGCACGAACAGTTCGACAACGTTTTCAGCAGCATTGGCTGTAAACTTGACGATCTTGGCTACAGCTGCCCTTGACGCTACATCACACACGTGAACACCTTCAATGATGTGATCAACAACGAATATGGATACAGCCAATGGCATGACGTCGATCTGTTTACAGCATCATGATGGTCGCATCCTCGTTTAGCGACATCGTGGAGAACGTACATTGCCAGCGTGCATTCTACATCGTCATACTCTCCTATCACTTGATGGTATGGGATGCAATTGGATACACGTCTAGCATATTGTCAGTATTGTCTCCGGATTTTCCTTGATACATGTAATGTTCGGCTGCTGCCGTGGCGAGCTCGTTCTCCAGAGCTCTCAGCAACAGAAAACTTCTGGTCGATAATTGCGAGCGACTGGATCATCACCATATGCCAGTAACTACAGTCGATGAACTGTGTTAACTTATTGAAGCTGCATGGGCAGCTGTACCTCTACACGCCAGCCAATCTTTTTTTGACTCAACGCCCAGGCATAAAAAAGCTTTCATTGCTGAAAGAGGTGTTGATTCTGAATACTGATTTCTCAGAATCTATGTCTCCAAATTTCTTGAAATTTTAATTACTTGTTATTTCTATTATAACATATTTGTCCAATAAATATTTTGTTACTTGAATTTCTTTCAGGTGTAGAAATTTTAGTGGTCAGTGGTGTACTTCATATTAGTTAACATTAACTGAGGCATTAACTAAGCAAAAAACCTCATAAAAATTCTGAAATCCAATATAGTATCAGAGTTCTAGTATCTAGCATGATCTTTCTTCTGGCCTTGCTAAAATACACAATCCTTCTATCATCCACATAAAATTTGTAAGAATTTTAAGACTAGAAAGATGCTATAAATGTATTCCCATAGATTGTTGGGATATATATATATATATATATATATCATGGAATAGATTTTGAGGGAGTGGTAAAACATATAACACAATAAACCTTTTTTGAACAGGAATGTGCGGGTGTAAGTCACGCGTTGTGGCATAAACACGCGAAATAGAAACACGGAATATAAATTGTTTAACTATACCATCACTGATAATTGCTTCTTTATATGCAGCAATGCTAACAATAACTTCCCCTGCTCACATTCATCAAGAGTAAAACATGTTTAGTAGAGCCTACTAAATGATTGTTGTATGTGTGTGTGGGGGGGTCTAAAGACAGTAATCATCCAAATATCCGCCTCAGATACATATTTGCGAGAAATACCGATAATTTTTCAAACTTGTGACATTGGGCAATTCGCGGTTTCTCTTCACTAACCTTGGGGACTTTCAATTGAGATTGATTGCTTTTGCTAAGCAACCTTTGCCCAACAAAAAATGAAACGTGATACATAAAGTTAGTATGTAAAGCAGTTAGGAATGAAGTGAAGTTATTAGGTTTGGAAATATATAAACTCCGTCGGAAGGAGTAGAGTATCTGAAGGAGGATCTGAGAAAGACACTGTAGGTGAGATGAGGTGAAGCTGAAGTATCAGATAAGAGAAAGGAGGAATTAAAGTCCATAGTAGAGGGTTCGAGTAAGGATTACTATATAAAGGTTTTGTCTAGTGGTTTCAGCAGTTGCTCCAGAATCTGAGTTGCAGTCGAGGAAGGACTGTTGTTAAGAGTCTGTTAGATTACTATTGGTGGGTTGAATTAAGGTATTAGAAAGCTTACCCGAGAGAGCGTAATCTTTTCTGTTATAGTAAATATATACTAATAAATTGTGAAAGTTGTTTTGGTGGTTTCGTAATTATTTGTGTCGTAGTGTTTAATAATTGGATCTAGGGATGGCACAAGAGGACGCACGGGTCGGTAGGGCGTCACAAACTGCCCTTAATAACTGCTTTGAAACTTCCAATCATTATAGTCGACAAACACACTTTTCAATATTATTAGTAAACAGTGCTTATTCGATTAAAGAAGTTTGTAGAGACTTGCTAGTTAAGTTGTAAATAAAAAAAATTTCCCTTTTCAATGTTTATTTCTTGTGTGACTTGTATCTTGTTGGTGTATGTATGTGTATGCGTTGAAGCTTCACTACACTTTTGCTTCAAATACATATAAAGACACCTTCTTTTAATTATTTTATTCGATTCTCTAAATATTTTAATATGATATAATTTTTAGGTTTCTAAAGAAACAATAATTTAAATGTATGCTCCTAGGAGCCTTTTTATCGTTGAAACTTCTTTTAAAATTGAAAGCAATTACAGAAATATCAGCATAGCAGAAGCAGCAGAATTCAAAGCAGTTTTAAAAAAAGAAGCATAGCAGCGGAAATTATAAATTTTCTATAGATTAATATGATGGAGAGAAACTCTAGGTTGTTTTGCATGTTAAAATAACTTATATTCATAACTTCCTAGCTATGAGCATGAAGGATTATACAATAATATGTGTTTTCAAATAATGCCGTGAATAAAAATTATGCATTATTTACCAATCATGTTAACAAATTTTGTAGAATGTGTAAAAGACTAAAGTTTTTTCATGTATGATAAAACTTCTAAAATTTTTCCTGATTGTTATTTCATTATGAATAATAATAAATGATAAAATATATATTGTGAGAGGAAATTTGATAGCGAGACTGTGTGTGTTGAGCAACCGTTGAAAATAAATCAATGAAGCAAATTAGATTTGTTTTTAAAATACTTTTTAACGTAATCGGATACCTTCGAAAAAATATCCTGATCATTAAAAAGAATGAATTAGAACATTATTTAAAAAGTTACGAATAACATAAATTCATTTTATAAAAAATTTTATCCAGAAGGATTTCTGAAAAATTCAACTATTAGCGCCAAGCATAAGTTTAAAAGCAGAATAAGCGAATGACGAAATAATATCTAACTAAAAATTTTAAAAGTTGTACTTGCTCATTCGTTCTTGCCCCATGCAGATTAGATTTCAAGTATTCGAAAAAGACTCGTTCTTTAAGCTTGTAGCAATACATTGCAAGTAAAAAGAAACATTTACCTAAATAATAGATACTTTTACTTTCTTTGCCATGAACTGGTATCTAGTAAAATCTTCATATAATGTAATTGAATGATTGCATTAGGAAAAATGGCATACTTAAAAGTGGTTAATTCTTAAAATCATTTATTATTCTCAGCGCATGTGAGATTTAATTAGAACTAAATGAAAATTTCTAATTTTAAATAATTAATCTTTAAGTGTGAATTTTAAATCAAATATAGACATATATTAATTTAGCAACATGCAATAAATATCTATTTATCTGTTAGACATTAACTTTTTAAGTGAAATATGGCAATATCTTGCAGTAAAAGGAAGCTGCTTTATATTTTCTTTTAAAATATATAACATAAATACTACAAAATCCTATCAATACAACAAATAAAAAGTTTCTTAAGTTTAGGGAAGGGCTTATAATCCAGATTAATCTTAGGAAACACAGATGTATGCATTAATTCGTGTATTAAAAAATGGAATATAAATTAAATAGGAAGTTTAACTTGAATTTTCCTTGGTTAAATGCTAAGCTGAATAAAAATATAGCGTTCCTATAATCTAGGATTAGAGAGAAACTTTTTCCTAAATGTACCTATCGTTAATACGGGGTATTGTAATTTAACTTTTAAATGTGAGATAAAGTTAATGAATTTAAGGTAAAATTGTAAAATAAATTCCTAATTTAAGATGTGATTTGTTGGATTGATTGTTTATACATGTCGCACTTTTTAGAAGCAACATGAGGGTCGTTGACCATTTTAATACATTTTATTTATCTTTTTGGGATTTGAATGTTTAGACTAGATGTGAATCAAAATTTTTTTGGATAGTGAAATGTTCCAATTTGGAATTTTTTGGGAGATGTTATTTTCAAGATTCTGCGGTATTCGAAAATAGCTGTATGTTCACCTATTTTTTATTGTTCAAATTTTAAGAGTTATAAATATTCTTATATAAATGATTTCAGTAATAATTAAATACAATGTTGAAAGAGATGAGTGTAAAAGTAATGCAGCAAATTCATATCGAATGACCGAATTTATATTATCTATTATTCAGTTTATAATAATACTATGAATCGTGGTTTAGTAACAATAGACCCCGATTACCGCGAGTTAACGATTCCGATTGTACTTTAAGAATAGTTCTAACACACAAAATGTTCAATGAATAACAAGGACGAACTATATATATATATATATAGTGACATAAGAATTCACTAAGATCATAATTAGCAATTTTTTATTACTCGTAATTAGTTTGGAGATTTGGAATTATAAATTTCTACCTTATTCGAAGATGAATTTCAATTTAATAATTTTGTGTCCCATAAATAACAAATACAATAAAAATAACATAATTTCAGAAGGCATTAAATTTTTTTAGAGATAGAATCCTCTCTCTAAACATAAAATCTGAACTAATGTTATATATATATATATATATATATATAACATTAGTATTTAATATACCGGGTGGTTATAATTAAAGTTACACTATTCATAAGCCTATAGAATCCGTTCTGCTTTTCGGACTTTGATGAAACTTGGAATATATGCTAAATGGACCATGGGTTAAAGGTTTCTGCATTAAAAAATAGTTTAAATGTCGACCACTAGGAGGAAATGTGGTGCCCAAAGAAGGACAAAAAATATGTTAAAATCGTTAAAATTTATTCAATTACAGAATATCCTGAATATGTGCTCCATTGACATCAATAACGTGTTGAAAGCGTATTATAGCGTTTTCAATGGTAGCGCGAAGCAACTCACGAGGGATTTCAACCACATTGTGTATAACGCTCGCTTTCAAATCAGGTAAAGTCCTAATTCCTCCTCTATAAACACGGTCTTTTAAAAATCCCCACAATCAGAAATCACAGGGATATAAGTCGGGTGAACGAGAAGGCCATGCATTCGGAAAATGTCTGGATATTACACGATTATCGCCAAAGTTAGCACTAAGCAGTGCTTTGACTTGGCTCCTAATGTGAGGAGTTGCTCCATCTTGCATAAAGATAGTGGTTTGCAAACACTGTCGTTCCTGTAAAGCAGGAAAGACCTGCTGTTGATGGAGTTCACTGTACCGTGCACTCGTGACAGAGCATCTTTTAGGACCTTGTGGAGTGAGAGTTTCATAGAAAAAAGGTCCGAGGATAAACTCAGCAGTAAATCCACACCAAGCAGTCACGTAAACAGTGGTTGTTGATGCAGGATATTAGGAGGTGAAATACCCCATATGTGGTAATTTGGACTATTCACTGCTACATCTAAATAAAAGTGTGCGTCATCTGACCATAGAATTTTCCAAGGCCACGCGTCATCATTTACCATTCTCGCCAAAAATCGGCAAGCAAATTCAAGGCCTTATTTTGTGATCTTGAGGTTTCAGCGTTTTGCATCACGCGGATCTTATACGGATACCATTTTAAAATGTATCGAAGAATTTTTCGTACTGTCGACCACAGAATCTCGAACTCGCATAACACTGATCGACCACTTGCTGAAAAATAGATGGAACTGGAGGTCTTTCAACCACAGCAGTAGCGAATTCTTCGACAGTTTCAGTCCCAACCGGTTTCCGTCCTCTTCCAGGCAGCACTCCCAAATCTCCAGTCAATTCAAATTTCATGATCATCTTCCTCAAACCAATCCTCGATATGGGGACTTTTTGCAGATCCTTTAAACGACGATATTCACGCAAAGCAGCTAAGTGGTTCCTGCTGTTCTGATAAAATAGTTTTACCAGTAAAGGTAGATCTTTTCTTATTATTATTTGTAAGGGCATGACTAACGATGACAAATGCACGCTGAATGATTCTCTGGCTATGACTACAAGTTTATATAGAGGTTTTACGGATTTGCATAAGGAATATTCGATAAAAGCCACCTGGAGGTCAAAATTTATACTAATTTTTCTTATTGCAGAAATCTTTTCTCCATGGTTCGATAGCATATATTCCAAGTTTCATCACATTCCGATAACCAGAACTGGTTCTACAGGCTTCTGAATAGTGTAACTTTAATTATAACCACCCGGTATTCAATTAATGGTATAATCTAATTCTAGATGAAAATTAAAAACAAGCATTCAAAAAAATGTCAAATATTAAATTATCTAACTGAGTTTGAAATATTATTATAACTAAGTTTCATAGCGTAGTCTTATTTTCAAATTACGGAATGAATACAAATGCTTAGGTAATACTGTAACACATATTTTATTTGGTTATTAATTTATCATAAGTATAATAATATTAGTTCTAAAAGCTTATTTTCAGCTGTTATATTGTATAAAATTATTAATTGTATTGTTTTAGATGTCTTACCTTTAGTCTGGTAGTGTTGTGCATCTGCATCTCGTTGAGCGTGTTCTTGATATTTCGAATTTATAGTTTCTTTCCCAACATATTTTTGACTAGAAGGATTGTGTGATAAAATAGAATAGTAATAAGAGTCTAAAGAATTCTTTTGTTCAATTTGATAAATATTGTTATCGTTTGGTGAAATTTTTCTATTTTTTCTTATTAATTTGATTTTGAGATCTGAATGGTTGTTTTCGTTTCTCAAAAGATGGCGTGTTTTCTGTCTAATGTAATCTTTCTCACTTTGTATATGACTCTTATTTCGTTCCATATTTCCTTTGCTGATAATTTTTTTCCCATTGTGATTTAGCTTTTCAGAATTACGCTGTATATTATTCTGGTATGTTTTTGGATTTTTACCGATATTTTTAATAATCTTTTCCCTTTTCGATAAGTCATTCTCTTTCTTGAATTTCGAATACTTAGCTCTTGAACATGTGTACATGCTTTTTCGCTTACGCTCCATTCTTTCTTTATCGCGTTCTCTGAGTTTTGCTAAAAAATTCTGAGTTCCTAGAATTTTCCCCTTTTCTTTCACTTCAAGATTTTTAATCTTATTTGGCATTCTTCTTTTTCGCCTGATTTCAATTGATGACTTTTCTTTTATTAAAGAATTTTGAATAATATCTAACGAACATGATATGTTTTTCTCCCGTTTGTTAATTTTTTTCTCATTTTCTAAATCGGATAAAATGGCATCTACAGATTTGGTTTCTCTATTAACTCTTTTTGTTTTACCATTGAAATCGCATTTATGCTGAAATTGAATATTTCCCGAATCAGTATTTCTTGCTTCATTCACTTTGTTAAGAAAATATTCAGGTTTTTTCGTTATGTTATATTTATCCATGTTACATTCTTCAGCTTGCGATGGAAAACTTGGAACATTTGATTTTTCAAAATTGTCGTAAAAATAATCATTTTCAGGAAAATTTTCCGCTTTTGTTTGAAGCATTGAAAAAATAGAATCTATGTAAATATCGAGCATATTTTGATCATCTGAAAAACTTTCCTCTAATTCGGGAACAGTAGATATTTTGTCGATATCAATATTTATTAATTCGTCAGTTTGAAAAATTGGAAAAGTAGGTTCTTTGCAGATGTCAGAAATATTTTGATCATTCGTAGGATTTTTTTTCAATCCCTCGATTGGGAAATCTGTAGAATTCAACTTATCACAGGTATCGGGAATATCCTTATTACTCGAAGGAAATGTTTTCCAATTTTCTACTTGAGAAACCAAAACAGTAGACTTTTCATTTATGAAAGAGTCTCTTTTATCAACCACAATATTATTTTGAGACTCTTCGTTTAAATAAACTGAAATGGCAGATTTGTCATAAATGTCAGGATTATATTGATCTTCCTCTTCGATCGATCCTTCAATTGGAAACTTTGAAACTGTTTGAATTTCTGAAGTTTCTCCTTTATCTGCAAGACTTGCTTTTTGTTCCTCTTCCGCTAAAACTAGTATATCAGACATTTCGTAGTCGTCAGAAACGTCTTTATCATTTTCAAGTTTTCCATTGTATTGGTCTTTCAATGAAACCGACATAGCAGAATTCTCTTCGCAATTGTAGGGAATAGTTTGATTACCTCTGTGATGATTTTTACTCTCTTTTTCTTTTGAACAAACTAAAATAGGTAATTCTTCGCAAAAGTCGCAAACGTTTGTATAATTCGCTACATTTTCTTTCAGATCTTCTATAGGAAGAGCTGAAACAGAAAACGTTTCGAAGGTACCCAGATTGCCTTCACAATACGCGGCATCCTCTTTAACAATTTTTATCGGAAACACAGAAATATTTGACTTTTCATAGTTTTCTGAGGTGTTTCTATCAACCGCAACATTTTCGTTTGGAGAAGCTAAAACAGATGATTTATCAGCATTTGTAATTTGTTGATCATTTCCAAGATTTTCTGTTAATTCTTCCCTTGGAAAAACGGAAACAGTTGGCTTTATGTAGATGACACAAATATCTTTATCGTCGGTTACATTTCTTTTTTGTTGTAGAACCGGCAAAATTGATACAACAGATTTTTCACCCTTGGGAGGAATATTTGAATTATATTTGTTTGTGCTTTCTGTAGGAGAAATTGAAGTAGTTGTTTTTTCACAGATGTCAAATACATTTTTATTACTCGTAAGATTTTTTATCGGAAAATCTGAAACCGAAGACTTATCTAAAATTCCAAGATTTTTTTGAGAATAAGCATTATTTTTTTTAAAATATTTTTTCGGCAGAACTGAAACAGTAGACGTTTCACAGTTTACTAAAGTTTCTTTAACATTCGCATGATGTTTTCTTAAATGTTCCGTTGGGAAAGCCAAATCAGCGGATTTATCTACATTTGGAGTTTGTCGATCATTTTCAGGATTTTCTGTTAATTCTTTCCTTTGGAAAACTGAAACAGTTGGTTTTACGTAAATGACAGAAATATCTTTATAATCCATTAGATTTTCTGTTTGTATTGATAAAGCTGATGAAGAAGAGTTTTCACAGTTGAAAGGAATATTTTGATCTTTTCCAAAATATTTGTCACTTTTTTCTATTGGAGAAACTAAAACAGTTGATTTTGTACTACTGTCAAAAACGCTTTTATCATAAGCAAGATTTTCCATCGAAGGAACTGAAGCAGAAGTCTTTTCAAAGATGCCAAGCTTATCTAAACAATTTGCATTACTTTTTTTAAAACTTTTTATTGGAAAAAATGACAACTCCGAAGTGTCTTTATCACCCACAAAATTTCTGGTAACATGCTCAAATGGAATAGCTAAAACAGCAGTTTCGTCTGCATTCGAAATTTGTTGATCACTTTCAATATTTTCTATTATTTTTTTCTTTTTAAAAACTGAAGCAGTAGGCTTAACGTAGTTGGCTAATATATCTCTGTCATCCGTTAAATTTTCTTTTTGTTGCTGTACCGGTAAAACTGATACATCAGACCTTCCGGAGATATACGCCACATTTTGATTATTTCTAAGATTTTCTCTCATTTCATGCAATAATAAAACAGAGGCATAAGATTTTTCGCAAATCTCAGATTCATGTTTTTCATCTGCAAATTTTTCTTCCGTGTTTCTTATTGAAAAAATTGACACATGCGAGCTTTCACAAACATCCGGGAGATTTTCCACCACTTGAAGATTTTTATTTGACTTTTCATTCATAGAAATTGGAAACGTAGATTTTTGACAAAAGTCAGGACAGCCTTCAACTTTAGACCTAAGCCTTTCTGCTGAAGAATTCGAAAAATCATTTTTTTCACAGGTGTCAGTTCCTTTAAGCGAAATTTCATCTGAGTTGCAATCTTTTTTAATTACATTTGCTTTTTGAATGCTGCTTGCAGAATTTAAATTAAGTGATGATGCACTAAGAGCTTCTTTCACTGCTTCAGGTTCAGGTTGAAAACCTGCTGAATTTTTAGCATTGGTACAACCGCTTAAAAATTCGTCAGTTCTACAACTTTGAGCACAATCAATCAGTTCAAAATTGTTCTTGCATTTGGAATTTTTCGTTCTCCGTGTATAATCCATAAGTATTTCCACTGAATTTTCCTCGTCACTGGATATCCCATCCACAGATTCAAAAGGTATTTTGCGCGTGCTTTCAGGGAATTGCTCCAAATGACATTCGGAATTATCTGAAAACAAAAAAATAATTTTTTCAAAAATTTTCTTGGAAAGGTTAAAGAGATGACAAATATTCACAATCTCGAAAAATGTTAACAAATGCAAATTTTTTTTATATATTATAAAATATAAACAAATTATAAAATAAGCATAGGATCTTAAAAAATATATAACTGTATAAACATTATTATAATAAAAGGAAGTGAAGCATATGTCATATTTATATTTCCATACTTGCTCTTCAACGACAACAAATCGGAACTAACATACATCGATCGTACTAGCGACCTTGACTAAAATAACTTCACTTTTTGTCTCTTGTCCATCTAATCTCACTTCTTTCTAATATTTTGTCTCCCATCTCGATTGCTTATTGAGCATGATTATTAAGGAAATTTTAAGATGCAATTCATTTTTCAATATTTGATAATTTGCATAAAGGTAAACGTCAGCACGCAGTAAGAAGCAGACTGATTGATTGTTTAGTAACTATCCTATAAATCTTTAAAAACATGTTTAAAGTGAAAAAGTCACAAAAAAGAATAAATATAATTGACAATGTTAAATAATCCAAGAGTCAACTTTTTTTGTGTATTCTCTTTCTTGGTTCATGAGATTTTTTTTTCCCTTCAATTTTAGACTGAAAAATATTTTAATTTTAATTACAATCAATAGATTATGGTACAGATTTTGTTTAAAAATAATTTATGTAATTATTTTGATATTTATAATGGTTTTATAACTTTAAAAAGAAATAAACGTTCTTTAGAAAGTAAGAATTTTTATAATTTAAGCTTTTGATGGCATCATATTAATCATATTAAAATGTTTCGCAGTTTAAGTAAGAAAAGGTAGAAAATTAGAATTTTCATCATATTGCAGGTGGTCTAACTAAGATAAACGCGACAGCTTTGACAGTAATTTCAGTCAATTCTACTTAAAATAAGATTCGAGTTTCTTGTGAAAATTTATTTCATGCAATTTAACTTTAAATTTTGGTTTGGTAAATATAATTTTAATATAGTATGTATTTTTGGATTCTAGTATCCAAATTTTAGGGTTTCTTCGATTAATGGTTATGACCAAATTTTATTATAAAATAATTTGCTGAGTGGGATAGATTGGAGCCATAAAATATGTTTAACCACCCACTTCTACCTGGAACCGGAAATAGTACTTTAAAATACTTTCTCTTCCTTTTTTGACCCTATCTTATGAATAGTTATTGATTATTTTAGAAAAATTTTAAAAAATTTAGATTTGACTTTTTTATAATTCTTCTGTTCATAATTGAATTTATATATCTTATAATACACACTTATTATATATCTTATAATATATAATAAGTGTGTATATAAATACACACTTATTTATATATCTTATAATACACACGTATTTATTTAACAAGTTTCATTACTTAAATTTTATTTTTATTAGGATAATTATGTAAATGAGTTATTAATATTAGATTACATGCCTGTTTCTATTGCATTTTATTATATATATATATATATATATATATTACACACACATATATTTTTTAGATATATTCCATTTGTAGAAAGAGGTATTTATTATTAGAATTTTTATGTATTAATAAAATTAGGGAATTATAAAACAGTGAAAAGTTTGTAATTCCCTAATTTTATTCTTGTAAAATTTCATACATTGAAGAGAGTTTCCTGCTCTCAAAAGCTGACCCCCCTCCCCCCGTCTAATTCCGTTTAAAAGTAAAGTAAGGAGGTACACTCGCTAATAATTATTCACATGAATCTTAAAACACATATAGAATTTTTCTACTTTTTTAATTCCATGGTATATTGGGCATTGTAATTAAATTTTATTAGCATATTTAAGCTTAAGTAATATAATGAATTTATAAAAAGAACTTTTTTAGGATTTATTAATTTATACAAACTAATTCACATTTAGTAATTAAAATAATAAATATGTCTGGAATTTTTAATCCTATAAAGTATAAAAAAATTAGCATGCATATATTTTCGATTACGAGTATGAATTCCTGTTTTTACAACATTTTTTCGCGTTTATTTATAGTAAGAAATGTATACTCCCATGAGCAATTTCAAAGAGGTTTGATTTTAATATCTCTCCCATTGTGTCTTGAACTTCAAAGAAAATAACTGAATTAATGACCTTCACAAACTTTCTTTTGACACTTTCGATTCTATAATGGTGCTTCAGTTTATCGAGTTATTATTTTTTATATGAAAATCAATGATCTAGTGTGGAGTTGATAAGTAAAAAATATTCCATCATATTAATTTTATACAAAAAATAATATTCAATTCCAAGTTCGCATCCCAGAAGCAGATTTTGTTGAAAATAATGTCTACTAACGATTTTATTTAAAATTTTCAGTGTGTTCTACATCTTCTAATTCAAAGGCAAAAACTTTGTCTAGGTTTAACTTATTTCAGTTGTAATTTTAAACAGGAGAATGACACTAAACATGTTTAGATTAGAACAAATAATGCAAGAAAATTAAACAAAGAGTTTTACTTTTAAAAAGGAATTGAGTGCAAACACTGGAAGAAAAATCTTGTATTCAAATAAAACTTATTTATCAAATATATATGTTGTATACGCTCAGGCGACACCAGCGCCACTCTCTGTACCCCCGGATGTAAGCGGGAGAAATAGCGCACTTACTTAAGTCCCCAGCAGCGCGCGCCTAATCAGGTTTAACAACCTGTAGATTTGTCATTAAATCACCTCAAACATAAACGTCTCTTTTATTCAACATATCCCTAGACACCACTATCTCTGTTTTATATACTATATAAAAGTATTTGCTTCGGTTTTATACGAAGGAACTGAAATTGTAAAAACCTTTAAAATATAATGTATGGCACGAACAGAATGCAATAATGAATCCTTACTATTATCATGGGAAATATCCCCGGAGGTAAAAATGTTTTGAAAGAACCATTTGTGTTTCCAAACCTTTTTAGGATCCATGCCACCTGTAAAACAAGAAATTCCTTTAATGCAAAGTATTTAAAAAATTTAATGACAATTTAAATTTCTTCGAGCTGTTTCTTCAGGTTTACAATTTATATTATATATTTTAAAGTGAATTTTGGTGACTAAAATTTAAGAGAAAATAAATTTAAAGAACAGAAATAAAACTTTACTAGAATAATTTATACTACTTGTATAAGAAATATTTTCATGGAATTATCCTGAATTATGTTGTACACATTAAATAATATCAATTATCACCAATTTTTTTAAATTTTTTGGGAAAATTTTTATTTTTTTAATTTTTAAAAAAAAAAAAAAACCCTTATTTTGTTTTTTAAAAAAAAAAAAAAAAAAAAAAAAAAAAAAAAAACTATGAATTGATTGATGTATTTGTTTTCTGTCACTAAAATTATCGATACATGTCTGAAATTAACTTGATTTGTAGATATAAGTATATCTCTTTTTTCTTGAACCCGTTTTAAACGCAAATGGAAAAAATTGTCCGAAATTATCGGGAATAATAACTATTCACCTCCCTAATACAAGTCATATAGTTTGATATAATTCTAATAATTTTTTTACAAATTTTTAACTGGTGCATACAAAAAGTATTTAACTGCTTTCAAAGACTTATATTAATAATTATTATAATAAGATGTTACGTAATTAATATATACAGTAAGAGAGATGTAGGTATGTTACTATACAGTAAGATGCTACGTTTATCATTTAAATTTGAATCAATAATTACAGTTAAAAAAATTTTTTAGAGTACTTATGTTCGACATTCTTAAAAGTTCAGTTAAAAGGTAAATTACATCAGTACTTAACGAACACGGGAAATGCTTTTTAAGGTAAAGCTCGTATTGTCAGCGACGAAACAATTGATATCATTATCTGACCCTCTTGCTCGTCACGTATAACTACAACATATTTTTTTTTCTCTAGAGTTCATATTAAAGATATACTCACAGCATTCCTGCTCAGTCGTTATGACTGATGGAGCTGCTGGATTTTTCTCTAATAGATTTTACTCGCATGGCAATTTTGTATAAATAAAGAAAAAGTTGTGTAGACAAAATTACGTCTATATTATGGGTCAAGCTCAATCTATATTAATAAAAGGAAGAGTTTGTTATATTTATTTGTCCGCAGCATTGCTCAAAGATAACAAAACACAGGAGCAGGAAACTTGGTATAAAGAATCTATGGATAACCATAAGTATGCGCCTCGAAGCCGTTCCTTCGAAATTTATCTTAGATTTTCTTAAAATTTTATTTTAAAGTTCATACCATGTCATATGATTACATCACTGTAAATAATATTTCGTCAAGGACGCGATTAGTTAACTAATCCCCATTATTAATTCATTTTAATATTGCTTATTCAAAGCATGAATAAAGTGGTTAAAAATATTTAGCCGATTACTACTGCGTCACTATATCTCTTTATGATAACGAAGACAATTCGTATCAATAGCTTATTTACATCCTGTATTTATTCATGCTTAAGATTACAGTCATAGTATGTCATGTAGTGTATTCTTTTCATAATGTCATATTTTTCATAATGTCATTTATTAGATAAGAACTCTTAAGATTTAAGTTGAGCGTTAGGTCTCTTTACAATTTAAATATGAATAACTTTTGTGAAAATAAAAAAAAAAGTTTTTTTTTTCCTAAACTTAAAAACCAAAACTTCGGATTTTAATACGGAAAAATACATAACGTAGCAACGAGCAAAAAATTTTTAATTTAATATGCAAATAAAAATTCTCTAGTTTTCATATTTTGAGGGTATACTTCATTTGTCCTTCCATTTAAGTCTTCCTTTAGGTCTTTGATATTTGACCTGGTTAAACGTTTCGTGACACAAGGATCAGACTCGTAGCCAGGCAATCTTTGTCGTACTGAGGGAAGCATTTGAAGAGGTAATAAGATATGAAACCATATACCACACTTCAAATGACTTAGATCCTTATCTGTGAATGATCCAAGGCAATATACTGTGTTAAACATCAACATTCATTCGTCATTTAAAATAGTCTTGTGTAAAATAATTTATCTGATCCTAATGGAACAAAAATCAGAGATACAGCTCGTATCAGAATATTATCAAGCTAATATGGAACATATTGACAAAGAACGATTGACGAGTAACCTCGTAGACATCAGACAAGCAAAATTCGAGCATCCAACAAACGACCATTGAAAACTATGGTTAGTTGCTTAGCGAGAATGATGAATCTACTAGTTCGAAATGACTTCTGTTCATCCAAGATGAACTCTGCTGGTCCTGGCCGTCGTTGGAGAGAAGGAAAATCCGGAGTTGTCCAGGAGGGAATCAAACTGGATAGTAGATGGAGGACAATAATCAGATTATCTGCTATGTTCAATACAGCAGGCCCGCTAGTGGATCATTCGCAAATTGCATATTTAAGCATGTCGAAATAAATTATTCTAATGTTCTGCCTCACGTAAAGATGAGAAGGTTGCTAGCAGTTGTGAGGAGGGCCGCCACACATTGCTGAAGAACTATGAACAACGATTTGCCGTCATTCCCGAAAGCTTGGAACCTGTCCTCACGTTACTCTAATCTCACTACCACAGATTTTTTTTCCTGTCTCATAAATGTTGTTTTCACTAATACTTCTAGAACTATTCCTCGGCTCAAGACCAATATCTGCCTAGAAATTCAAAAGGATGTTGTAAGAGATATTGCAAACAGTTATGAAAAATGTGACGGAAGGAGCCCGTATTCGCAAACTGGATAATTGTGCTCGTTTTTAAGAGATATTATTTCCAATATTTAGTTCAAAAAATGTCCGTTAAAATAAATAATAAAGTTTTTATGTATACTCGATGAATTTTTCGGTGAATTTCGACAGCAATATTCCCTTCTGCTTGAAGAAAGCGAATAACGCTACGCAACTCGCACTTGGCTGGAGCTTCAATTGTACCATCTATGTTTGAGTGCCTACAGATCAGCTTAAAATAGTGAGATGATCGTAATAGCAGAAATTATAGTTAAAGAGATGCACAGTCCCTCCCACACCTCCATACGAATACCCACCTCCGACCATTTGTCTTGTTTATCAGCAAAAACGACCCTTGTTATTTTCTTAACAAAACAAAAACAAAACAAAACAAAAAAAACCGCACCTTTCTACGAAATGTAGAGAAGGAAAAGCTCTTTATTTGGCGAGATATGACATTTCAGGCCTTACAAGATGTTATCATCTTAATATGCGAAGATTTAATCAGTTCCCGCCAAGATTATAAATGAACAACTATTCGTTCTAAATTATCGAATTTCTAAAAGTGAATTGATTAGGATTAGCATATTTAGCAAAAATAACGAGAGGACGGATAGCATATTTCATCGCAAATGTGCTATCCATCCTCCCGATAGATGGAGCATGACTTCAAAATGAATGATGCCTGGGAGATATCATTCATTTCTTGTACCATTGCTGATATTTATGTCTCCGAGACGTCAGGAACTGTCTATTCTGCACACCGTGCCTGCTCAGGTGTCTTCCTCGTTACTTGATCGCCAATAGCATTTATGTTGCTTCTCAGAGAGCGGTAATAAACAATAATCAATCAGTAAAATTTGTAAATGGAAAAGAAATCCAATATAATCCATGTATAATCTAAATAAATTTATATAACCCATGATTTCACAAAAAATTCAAAGAATATTGAAAAGGTAGTATTCTTTATTTTTAACAGTTCAAAGGAGAAAGGCCTTTGCCATGCTTCTCATTTTTTTTTTCGAATTAAAATGAACATTTTATTAAAACAAATATTTTTAATCTCAATGTTGAAAGAATTCCACGATGGTTATTTAAGTCCAACATCAAAGAAATTTAATCATGTATAATTCCTATGCGAAAAATAGTTTATTATTAAATGTTCCACTTTTTAAGTCCCATGCTTTCAATACACTCAGAAACTTAAATATTATAAATATTACATGTTCTCATATGATATTAAGATAGTAATATATATCATAAAATTTTTGTTAAGGCTATGTATAGTTTGAATTGAATTTTTAAAATTAATTTTGATAACTGTACTTAGTACAAAATCCATCATTTCTGCTAAATTGTAAAATAAACAATGTATTTTAAGAGTTTATAGTTGTTTCAACTGACAATATTGCGAGTAATTTATAAAAATGTTTTTTTTTTCTTTACTTCATTCGTTAACAGGACGACGTATCTTGAACAAAGGCTCGTTTATCGCTGATAATGTTTCTAGAAATCGATTGCACTTTTTCAGATAAAAATCAATTTTCTACAACAATCAAATTTCTAATCTACATTCAGTGCTAGGGTCCAAATATTGTTCATTTATTTAGTTTTTACCCTCAATTATTCAATCTCAATAATTATTAATTTAGTTCCCAAAATTGAAAAATCCACCTTCGATTCCCCCCCCCTCCAAGTTTTATATACTGCAATTTCAATATTCTCCACACTATTTTCGTCAACCTCTTAGAGGAAATTATATAAATTGCTTTTAATTATGTAAATTACTTTAAATTTTTTTTTACTTATTTTTATTTTTAATTAAAACACACGACATATTTTTCTCATTGATTTTCTGCGTACAAAGTTTCTTTTAACATTTCTGATAAGAGTTTGGTGAACATATTGTCTTGACATTCTTTTCAATAAACCTTTGGAGGCTGAGTTCCCTTTTGTCTAGTTGCTAATAGCACTGCGAAAGATAATCGGAAGAGCTCTTTTTAAAGAACAAAAGATTGAAAGTTTAAATCGACCCTGTCACACAAGGTCAACTAACCTCCTCCGCCACGGGGTAAAAAAGTATCCCCCAATGTGACAGGAAAACATCATATTGGCCGAAGTGGTACACTTAACAATGCCCAATTGAGTTGAAAATTTTTACATATGTATAGTTCAAGTAATTGCTTTTTCAAGTCTTAAATTTCAAAAATAAAAAGAATTAAATAAACATAGGTATCGATATAAACAACTTTTTAAATCCAGCTTTTATTTAAAAATGGACAAAGAAGTGCAAAAAATCTTTAATGTAAAATAATGTATAATTTACAAAAGCTTGAGGACCGAGAAAGCCCTATCTCTCCCATGTTAAATTTATCAACTTTATGTACCTTTATCTCAGAAATGGTGTAAGAAAGGATCATGAAATTTTCATGGGTTAGAATTACATGTTTCATATTTCTTAATACTCCATTTTCTTTTAAAGTAAAATAGATATTTTTTTTATTAATTATTTAATCATAATCATTGTTATTTGAGGAATTTTGGCATGTTGTTACTGCCTAAAATGAACTTGAAAAGTCCATATTTTGAAAAAAAATCGCATTTTAAGATTTTATTGATAGTTTTATTGCTAATAAAGTTAAATTTAATAAAATCATGCTTTGCATGAAGGATTATCTCCTTCTTCTATCTCATAAGAATCTTGAAGTTTCCTTTTTTAAATTTTTTTCTGATATGGATTGTTTCCGTTCGTTGTCGGTAATACGTTATCTGTCTAATTCCTCCATACTTTTCACTCCGAGATGATCTGGATGAATATAAATCCTGCTTAAAGTATGACACTTTGTTATATTCCCTAAATTAAAGCAAGAAACAGAGTCACAAACCTCACATTTTAAAGTTTTAAAGATCACAAGTATAGTTATTTTGTACACGAGTCCAAATGACACTGTTCACAGATTCATTAGGATTCTATGTTTTTCCATAAAAGCATTTTCTTAGCATCTCTAGATTTGTCAAAGCTCTAAATACAGGCTTGTTGACTTCATTATTGGTAGAGGAACATGCGTATGCGTATGTTTTGTCCTTTGCTTGAGCACGATAAAACTACACCAGCTTTCAGATCCAACTGGGCAGTGTCCATGATTTGGATTATCATTATTCAAAAACGATTGAAAATATTCAGCCCAAACAGCCTATTGCAATTTTTGAAAGGATCTAACATCTCAAAAAAATTTGTTATTCTGATACAAGGCGTATTTGCTTTATAACTCACACAGATATACTCCCATTATAGGTTCAGTAAACAGAAAATTAATCCAAAACTTACATGAAAACAAGTAAAGATATAATTTCATATTATTCAAGTAATGATATAATTCTCCAGAATCTGTATTTTCCTCATATTCATTACAATGAAGGAAAGAATTGCTGAAAACGGCAGTTTCATTTCCAATATTACCATGGGATTCAATGACACTCTTAATATCGCTCATGGTTGACCTTACAATATTTTTTACGGGTTTTTTTTTTTTTTTTTTTTTAATTTAATTTTTTTTAAGGGAATTTTTAAAATTTTATTTTTTTTTTACTTTTTGTTTTCCTTTAAAATTTTTTTTTTGGTTTTTTTTTTTTTTTTTTTTTAATATACTATTATTTCATGGCATTCTTAAAAAGTTATATAACTTATACCAGTAAAATACTACTTTCTATAGTAAATATAGCGTAATATAAATATACAAGACAAGATGCACAAAAAAATGCTTAAAAATGTTGATAGTTTTCATAGGATATGGAGCAACAAAATGTCTTATCTTCAACATTTAAAAATCGCGCAAAGAGCAATATAAACAGTTAAAAACTATAAAAAAAGTTGCAAATATCTTTATTGTTGTCAATTCTTAAATAGTTTGAAAATTATAAAAGTTAAAAAGAGATAATAATATATGTAAAGTATTAAATGAGACGCCCCGTCGTGGGAAAGGTTCATTTACATTTGTTATCGCTTTAAATGGGCAACAAATTGAAAAGTGATCTAAGATAGAATGAAAAATCTCAACACTTTTGTTTTGTTTTTTTTATAAACAAGTATGATATATCGTTAGAAAGATAGAATTTTAAGCTATTTAATGATATAAAAAAAAGCAAAAATCGAATTTTTGGTAGAATTTTACCAACCCGGTCCCCTTAACTAAGATACTAAGTTAATTACCTGTAAATGAAGTACCATAACTACTTACCCATATATGAAACCAAAACAAATGTTAGTGCCTCAACCTTTTATAAATTATATATACTCATATTTGTAAACATTACAACACCATAAAACAATCAAGCGATTAATGTGAAATTTTCAGCAAGTGCAAATTAGTCTGTGGTATTCAAAAGATTAAAAATTCAGAGTCGTAACGCATGCGTATGCTGAGCACAATTTTCCGATCAATTTATATGATCTAGTCATATAAATTGAGTGCTATAATGGAAAGTTGTTTACGGTATATTTGTCGTGAGAAGTCTTTATGCCACTAAGACGACAGATGGCACCATGTGAGCAATTAATAGAGTTTATACGAGAAGGAATGATACGCTTTCGCGAAGGTTTATTTTCTTACTTTGTAATTGCTGCTCGAATGAAGCGCAGTACAACTACAATTGCGCGAATGTGGAAAAAGTGGATTGGAGATAGACAGAAAAGCAGGAAATACGGCAGTAACGGACCATGAAACATCATCTCGACAGCTGGCAAGACGTTGGAGCACAACTATAGGTCTGCATTGTCTGCTCCAACAATTCTTTGGCGCCTGTTATACCGTGATCAGCGTGCAAGGGATTCCTCTGACACAAAACTTTCGACACCTGAGATAACAATGGGCTCATAAGCATAGAGCTTGCTCGCTGATCGGCAACAAATCATCGTTTCGAATGAATCTAACTTCAATTCGGATTACAATGACGGCCGCATCCGCATTAGATGCTATACTGGTGAACGACATCTTTATAAATGCTTAATACACCATCATTCCAGACGAATGCGAATGGTCTAGAACAGGAACCTAAAGTACAGGAAGAATCTCAACAGAGAAATTCAGAAACCAGAAGTCACATTTTTCCTTCAAGAAACTCCTAGAGCTGCATTTCTACAGGACTATATCCGTCCACATGTTATTCGAAATGTCCAAGACATTTTTTCAGTCCAATACATACAACTTCTTCCTTGGCCTACTTACTTATCAGATATCTCACCTATTGTATATATTTGGTATTTCGTCGGTCGGCGTCTCGTTCGTGATGCTCGTCCCATAGCTGATGCTGATGAAATTTGAGTTCAGATAGAAGCAATAAGAAATGCTCTTTCCACAAGTACATATACAAAATATGTTTGCTTCGAGGCCATGTCACATAAACGCATTTATTGCAGTGCTTGGAATTTCACAAAATGCAGACTTTTAAAATGTAATCTTGTTCATTTGCTTTGTACATTAAATCGTTTATCTGTATCCATTTAAGTCCCTTGTGAAGTAAATTCCTATAAAATATAACGAGTCCTTCCCATAATGTTGCAATTTTTATGAACATGAGTTTATTATTTTACATTTAAAAATTATTTATATACTTTTTAATAAAAGCTTGGTTTAAAAATGTTTTTCACTCATGCATTTTTATTATTATGTATCTCCCCCCCCTCTACCGACTCTTCAGCAATAAGGTAATATAAATAGACCTTCTTCTCTGATGCATTCCTCTTTCATGAATTTTTAAGCATAGAGAAAAGTTTTTAAACAGTGCAGATTTAACACTCCTCAATTCTAATCTATGGGAAACGCTAGGGTAGGAAATTTTTCAAAATTGTACTTTATCGGGTTTTTTTTTTTTTTTTTTTTTCAAAATTTGATGAGTACAATTAACCTTCTTTACAGATGAATTCCTCTCTTGTGTTTGAACAATACATAATAATTTTGGTATGACAGGATTTAACACTTCATGATTATTTTTTGATGAGGTATTTCAATGTGTGTGCGGGTGTTTTGTTTGTTTGTTTTATGGACTTCTTCGCAAACCAGTTTCCCTTCCCACGGATTTAATTTCTTACATAGGAAAATAGTTGACTATATTGAAAAAAAATAATATAATAAAAGCGTAATACAGTATTATTTGCGTATTTTTTTTTCTTCACAAATGAAGTCACAAAAGATGAAAAAAGTTAACATCCTAAATAATGTTTTCCATTTATTCTAAAAGCTATTTTCCCCTGCAAAGAGTCCATTATTTTATATTTGAAGCAGTTTTTTTTAAATCATGAAACGATGTTAAAAATAAAGATTATAATTCTGATTAATTTAAGTAACGCGTGAAGAATATCACACATGTGATCATCACGATACATAATATTATGAAACGGTATTAGGAATGAAGAATATAACCTCGATTATAGTAAAAGTAATGCGTAAAAAAATATCATCCATGAGATCATTATGATACGTGAGATCATGAAATAATATTAGAAATGAAGAACATAACTTCTGATTGATGTAGTTAATGCGCAAAGAATATATCAGATCATTAGATAAAATACATTTTGAAATTCTTTTTTAGACATATTACGGGAATATAATTTAAAAATAAAACTTAAAGATTCAGATACTAAATTTTCAAATGAACAATCAAACGCAGATTTTTTTTAAAAAATAACTTAATGAGGAAACACATATTGAAAATTATGCAGTTTAAATTTTAATGTTATAAAAAAAATTCAATAAAACTCTTATGTTTCAAAATTATATTGTAGCATAAAAAAAACCATACAAAATACCACAAGTAGAAAAATTTGAATAAATTAACCAAATATAATTCCAAAAAATAATACTTAATTAGTTTTAATTATTATTACAATCATTATTTACTCATATAACTGCTATAGAGATTTGAGAAATTAATCTTTTCCACTTAATTTTTTTTCAAAAATTCTACAAAAAAGCAAAGACACATAAAAAAATAATAAAATATCAATTATTTACTCTTATTAATAGTTGTGGTAAATTGTTATTTATTATGATTATTATAATATTGTTGATGAAAGAATGACTTTTTATACGAAAATGCAAAATAAATAATAATACCATAAGCAAATGTAAATACCAATTGAATGAGTGATAAGAGAAAAGGATAAGATTCCAAAAAAGTATGGTTTATTGGCGGAGAATGGAATAAAGATAAAAAAATATTTCCTGAATATTATTCTTTCTCCACTCAACGACGGAAAGTCTAAACTTTATGATATAAAGTGAGATAATAAAAGTATGTTGTTATTTTTATTAATTTGAGCTCCAAAGATAAATTGCACTAATATTGATCAAATGGCTATCGTACCGTAATTCGTCAAATTTTTGGAATCTTATTTTTTTTCCCAATCACCCACTCACTTAATTTTTCAAACATTATTATTAAAATGAGTATCTATTATTTATTGATAATATGTTAATTAACTCTTTAATGTGTATAGTTCATTTAAATGCTCATTATCTATTACTAACATTCAATTTTTTTAATAACATATAATTATTTATTAATATTAAATATATTTTAACAGTAATTATAATATTGCTATAAATCACATCATTTATTATTGTGACAATCATTGTGTTAATGTTACAAATTAAAAGATATTACTTACTTCCTTTCCGGTTAATCGACATTTTAAATTGAAGATGCCCGTTAACTTATTAACTATAAAATAAATAATCAATAAAAGGTAGCGTCTCTTTGCAATTAAAGGTAAGCTGACGATTTTAATAATAATAATTATTTTTTAAGAAAAAATCTTAAACGCAAGAAAACGGGAGTAAGGGAGGAGAAAGAAAAAGAAAAACTTTCACTCTCTCTCGATGTCATATTGACGCAATACATGACGCACGAAGAGAGTTGATGGACTCAGTAACCCTGAAGAAGTTTTAAGCACCCTCTGCACATGGTTCAGTTCCGAGCGGTCCTTTTTTTTCGATTATATTTTTATTTTTAAGAAACTGGTGAAACACAGAAACGAAAACCGGTTCTCCGCCTCTTTTTGGATATCGCCAATTAAAAATAGGCACACTAAACCGGTAGATGGATAAAGGAGTGCCGTTTTTTTTCGCCAATTTACAACTAATTTCGGAACCTTTTCTGAACCAACTCTTGCTTGTATTTTTCGTGGTAAAATATAAGCTAACATAATAAAAATAAATGTTTGGAATTATTACGGTGAAATAAATTAAGAACACTGAAGACTTGACAAACTATATAATATTAAGCGCACGTAAAATTATATATTATAATATATTATATTATATTATATTATATTATATTATATTATATTATATTATATTATATTATATTATATTATATTATATTATATTATATTTAAAAACACACAGTGATCACGTGACATGTGACTATTTTTGTTATGTGTAAAAATTTAATTAAAAAATACATATTTGGGATAAGTATACAGCTTCTTATATTTAATATAAAAAATGTTACTACCGTTTTTTGTTGACAAGTTGATTACATTTAGAGCCTTAAATACTTTCATTTAATGTACTAATTTATTTTTAAGAAATTCGTGAATAATTATAGAAGAAATTTCCTGAACTTTGCCAATTAGTAAAAATTGATATTTTTAAAATCTTTTCTGTTCACATATTTGTTTGGTTTGGTTTCGATTAACGATGCACTAGAAGCCACACGAGGGCTATTGGTGCCGGACTTCTTTATTTTAAGCCTCGGTTAAATGACGAAGTTGACAATAGAGCTGGTACCTTCCTCTTGAAACTTCCACACCATCGGTAGGACTTTGGGCCTCTACAGATTTAATGTACATCAGCCCGGCTACACAGCACGTCTTTAAAGGCCACAAGTCCACTACAAATCCTAACATGACCACTAGGCTACCGCGGCCCCCGTACACATAATAAAAGAGAACTATCTATTTTAAGAAGATATCAAAAATCAATGTTTTTTTTATTCAAAAAAAGGAATAATCTTGTATTATTTACGATTTACAAACAAAAGCAGCTTTAAAAGCTGATTTAAAATAGAATGAAAAACAAATGTCAGTGATTCTGAACCAACAAATACAAATTTTTAACAGAAATGTAGATAAATAATATAAAAATGTGCAATAATTTGAATAAATTTTAAATTTATTCGATTACTTAACAAATTTAAATAAATTCGTGCATTATTAATCATGATACGTATGCATTTCATAACTAGCAGAAAAAGGATTTTTTTTTCATATGAAGGCTTAACAAAATACAGTGGAATGCATAATATAGAGGAATTTTGTTGAGCAATATTGTTTTTCTTCGACACACACGTACTATATTTTTCCATGTATAAGGAATCCTTGATTATGAGGATTCTTCTGATTTTTTGGGGGCTTAAATTTTGAAAAAAAAAAAGGTTTATCAAAGATGTGTTTTATTTTAAGACATATTTCTAAAAATTATTATTCATCGTCGAAGCTATTGAATTCCTCTTCACTCTTAACCGATACTTTGCTAGATGTCGATTTGAAACTTGTGGAGTTGCAAGTTACGAGTATAAAGACTTGAGATTCGAGGAGTAGAATAATTCCTTAGCGGCAAAGAATTTTAAAGATTAGGTCTGTAAAAAAGAAATAGAGTCAAGAAACTATTATTATTATAATGTTATTATGGTGATTTAATAATGATTCGAATCCCTTTTCCATTTCACTTGCAGAATTACTTCCGAAACACGCATCTGAGTCCTTTGTAGAGACGAAATATCATCAAAACAGCATCCTTCTAACTTCTTTTTAAGTTTTCAGAATAAAGAAAAGTTACAAGGGGCTAAATTAGGTGAATGTGGGAGATGGTTCAACCCATAAGCATAATTTTATACCAAAATTCTACGAACAATAAGCGAATAGTGTGGATGGATATATCATCAAACAACTAACTCCAACAGTTTTCATTTTGGTACTCTGGATGAATGTGACGGGTTTTGGCCCTAAAACGCTTCAAAACACTTAAATAATACAAAAGTAATTATGTTCATTTTGAAAAAAATTATCCCTCCTACTACAAAGTGCATCGGAAATTGTTTTGATTTTAAATGAAGCTTTTATTTCTATTTTGTGTGTGTGTGATAAGGTGTTTTTTTTTTTTTTTTTTTTTTTTTAAATTTCCAATCCGCATTTTGCCCCTTATGTGTCAAAATCTGATTGATAGCATTATGCTTCATCACCTGTAACCATTGATTTCAAGAAGTTTGGATCATTTTCAGAGGCTGAAATCCTGCGTCTGTAATGTGCACTCCTCATTGATTCATGTTTATTGGTTAAAGTGGGAGGAACTGACTTTTTTTTTTTTTTTTTTTTTTTCCAAATTTTCTCAGAGAATGACTCGAATAGTTTCTTTGTTGATGTTCAAAGTGACGTACAAAGTTCATTCTCAGTATTGTTAGCAACGAAATCGATCACTTTTTTATAAAATAATTTTGAGTTTGATAGCTGAACTTGATCTATTAATATGCTTAAGATTTTCTAGCTTATTTTTTTCCGTTCAAAAAACATTCGTATCACAGGAAAACATTTGATCCACTTAAATGCAAATAACCTTAAGCTTATTTCTTCAATCTGGATGTTTCATAGATACTTTTATCAAATTTTGCGCAAAATTAATCGCAGCTCTTTGTGCCATCATAATATAATTCAACGTACCATCATTAATTACAGCTTATGTGAATTCTTAATAATTAATACTTCTAGAATGAATAGCCATATCTTTTGAGTTAGTTTAACAAATGTTCAGAACTTTTCATGAATTTTCAAAGGATGTGTTTGAATGATGACATTTTGTTCATTTTCTTTGTCGGATTTTTATCTCCTCACTTTTGTGACAACAGTTACTGTTTGTACTTTAAGGTCAGGGAAATTGAAGGTTCTGGTTTCGTAAAGGATTCCAAATCTAACCTACTCGTTTCTTTCTGGAATATATATATATATATAACCTTACGATGTACTCTTATTACTTCCTTCCCCTGCCATTCTTAATCTTAATTATAATAGTCATGAATCAATAGTACTGCTGCGGGTGTTGGTTTGGACAGAGGCACATGCTAAACATTCTGATATTTAGCGAGCATCATGTTAGAGAGCAATTCAAGAAGAGAGAGAATGAGTCATTTCTCGGAAGTGAAGGAGAGTGCGCATCAGGGTTGCTGTCTTTGGCGAGGAGCGCCTCGCAGAGCACGCAGAATCTGTTCGGCAGTCTCCACAATCGGTGAATAATCAGCCTGTTGGCGAATCGCTGCAGTACAATGATTAGAAAGTCTCATAGGGATAACTAAGTTATTTTATTCAGATCTGTTAATAATTAACCATCAGTCCCTATCTTACTCTAACTATTATAAGGATCTATATAATTATGCGTCTGATCTAACATTTAATATAATTTTTTATTTACCTCTCCAACCAGTCTGGTACGAGTCCTTAGAAGATTTATGGATAATGATTCTTTGATCCTTTGTAGACTATAAAGCTCTTCGGCTAAAGCATGCTTTTCCTGCCGCATCAAGGGAGGAAGTCGGATGAGCTTGAGCAACGGGGACTTTTTGAATCCTCGATATGTCGGTCCGGAGAAACTTTTCGCTGTCGCTTTTTTCATTCTCTTATGAACAAGAGCAAAATATATCACTCTCGGGCTAATTACAATTATGTCGCCATTGTTAAAGAGAGCCGTCGCATATTCCCCATCCGTGCTGATACGAACATTTTGAATGATATTTATGAGAAGGTCTCTTTTCCACCCATCCCTTCCCCGTTGTATTGAGTTTTGTCATGAACAGTTCCCATTTCTCAGCATTTGTTGTCTCTAGTTGAGATGACTGGTCTATTTCACGTGTGTGCCGTCTCCGGTATATCATTAGTGGTGAATTATGAGCAGTTTCCTTAGTTAGACTCACAAAGCCAAGTTTTTGTGTCAGTGATACATGCAACCAATAGTTCTAGGATGTATTACCAAATAGTATTCAAGTCAAGGGCCATCCCTTCGGCAGGTTATATTTTCTCCACTGCATCAGGGATGATTTTCTATCCCGTAGCGGGGAACGATAGTGAGCTTGAGTGACGGCGGTGTTTCGAGCCTTCAATTTTCGGGACCTGTGAAAAGTTGTCCGGTCGCTTTTTCATTGCCCTTATCAACAAGGCCAAAAGCGAATTTCCCTCTCGTACTAATTATTAAGGTGAAGAAAGTCATGTCAGCTTCTCACTCAATACAGGTCTAATGCAGGTGTCTGTAATAAAGAGCTTTATCACCAATCAATTAATGCCACTGGCAAAAGGTTTCATTGGTAAAACATGCATTAGTTCAGTTAAGCCCGTTATACTTCAATAACTATAATCTAATCTGCATAAATCAGTTTCATTCATAAGGAAATACACTCTATAACAAAAAAAAAAAAAAAAAAAAAAAAAAACGACGCACCAAGAAGGAGTTGCCCGATGGGAACAAAAATTGGCTGAAAGAAAAATTATATACAGAACAGGAAATGATTAAAATTTTAGAAAAATTGAATGATTTATTTCAGTTACATAGCTACAAAGTAACGAGCTCAATAAGGTGTTGACCCACCTCTAGCCTGGATGTAAGCTGCCACACGATATGTCATAGAGTGATAAAGCTCCCTGATCGTCTCCTGCGATATTTCTTGCCAAATTTGCTCCAATTGTCGAACTAGGTCATAAACATTCCCTGGTAGATGCAGTCGCCTTCCCATCATATCCCTGACATGAACGATTGGAGAGAGATCTGGCTGCCCAAGAAAATGTTTGACAAGCTCTAAGACAGTTCATAGCAACATGTGCCGTCTGTAGTCTGGCATTATCTTGCTGAAAAATAAGGCCAGGGTACTACAAAAGGAAAGGTAGAAAAACAGGTATCAGAATGTCCTCGATGTACCATTGTGCTGTAAGAGTGCCTCTAATGACGACCAAAGAGGTCCGGTTATCAAGAGAAATGGTTCCCCAGACCCTAACTCTTGGTTGAGAGTCTGTGTGGCGTGCAATACTGAAAGCAGGATCGGCACGATGCCCTGGGTGTCTCCAGACAAGTCTTCGATTATCAGCAGGACACTGTTGAAAACATGATTTTTCCCTAAGCTCTATACGTCTCCAGTCAGCATCATTCCAACCTGATCGAGCCAAGCACCAATGTAATCTGACTCGACTGTGTGCAGACGTGAGTTGCAGGTGGCGTAGCGGTCTGTACGAGCATTGATTTCGCTCTATCAGCCTTCTGTGAATGGTCATGGTGGACACTCGTGTGCGGACTGCCCGTCAGATGGTTGATAACAATGAATCAGGCGCTGTGACAAGTGATCTGGCAATCACTCTGTCCTCCCGATCTGCTGTGGCCCTAGGTCGACCGCTACCATCATGACGCTGAAATCTGCTACTGTCCACACATTCTTCCTAGCATTATGAATCGCTCGTCATATGGGATCGCCCCATAGCTTCGACCCATATGACGAGTGATTCTCCGATTTGCCCAACCCGCCTCTTTCAATCCAATGATACGACCTCTTTCGAACTCTGGCAGTTGCTCGTAATGAGCTCGATACCTGCGGCGAGGCCTTTTTTCGGTCGTTGAAAGGTATCCTAAATCTCAATGCATCAAAAAAAATTTGACCATCCTATATAGAATCGCTTCTTATATAGACCTGCTGAGTGCGCAGTTCCGATGCGCTGTAGCTCCCGCTATTCATTCAATGGATATCAAATTTTGATCATTTGCATGTTCGTTCCAAAAGTTTTTGCATACGAAATTTCATTACAATCGGACAACTCCTTCTTGGTGCGTCGTTTTGTTGTTGTTGTTGTTATAGAGTGTATTTTCAATTCTACAAAATTCTTTCAAAGTCATCAAAGTGCTTGTTGAAAGGGGAGAACCTCGCTAGAGTCCATGTAATAATCTGAGCATTGTAATTTTGATTATTTGAAGATATTTTATTTTAAATGTTTTCAAATTGACTCAATATGTCATTTTAATGAGCTCATATTGTGACGAGTTGTCATCCGCATTTCCCTTAACTAACCTCTCGGGTTGCTTTACTATGATATTTCGAATGAAAATTTTAGCTTGTAATAGCACTGTAATAAATGTAAAGGAGCCTTACTATTTAAGAGGTGTAGAGTATGGAAAGAAAAAAGAGAGATAGAGACATTAGAAGGAATCATAGGAGCACCACAGAAATTAGTACATGCCTAAGTTGATATTCAGAGCACGTCTAACAGAATCGAATCCAATCTTTAGAAGTTTAATGTTTAGAGCTCGCGAGATAAGTAAATATTGATATGCAGCGCTCCACGATAAACATGCAGTGGTTGGTAATTTTAGATAATTTGGTCCTTGACTCCTCTTTGAAATCACAAATGATGATCTCATAGTATGTCATTGAGCAATTGAGACCCGGCATTGTCACCAAGATAGACAGAAGGAAAGGGTGCTTAAAAGTCCCCTTGTGAGACTTTTCCTCCCTTCCCGGCGTCCCCAGGACCTTCTTAAGTAAAGGAGCTCTCCTCAAGTTTTCACCCATTACATTACACTTAACTTACACACTCGTCACACAATGAAGAGTGTAATTTTTTTTTAAAAAAAAGATTGTTTCTACGTAGGGGCACCGCGTCCATCTTGCCTTCTTCAGGAACGTTAATCTTTTGTAAGAGTTAATCCTTTAGAATTTAATTAATTATAATAATTTAATAAACTCATAGTTGTCCCAAATGTTGCTTTCACTTATAATATTGTCAATTAATTTATTTTGTACTATTTCATATTCGGAGTCTCCCTCACTCTTTAGATAGTTCCATTATACGATTGCGGAGGGAAAAATGTCTTTGCACCACATCGGGGGAGAAAGTCAGTTGACCTAAAGCAGATGAGATCTGAATCCTCGATCTGTCGGTCAGCAGAAATATTGTCCCATTACTTTTTGCAGAGCCCTCATCAACAGACCAAAAGGGGTTTCCTTTTCCTATTAAGACATTTTAACTTCTATTATCGTTTTGTATCCGCATGCCCCTCTCCAATATAATCGTGATGATACGAAGAGGAACATTTTGAACGATGTTTTTAAGGAATGTTTTTTTCCTGCTATTACTGCATTTGACATACAACCCTGCCCATTTTTCTTTTTGGGGAGAGCCTGCTTCCATTTAACTTCTTCAGCTGTCTCTAGTTAAGATGGCAGGCTTATTTGACGCGTGCGTCGCAGCTGATATACCGCTATTTCTGATTTAATTGCGGTTGTTTTAAAATTCGACACACAGATGAAAGTTTTTGCAACCAGTGTGCATCCAACCTATAGTTCAATGCTGTGCTGCCTTCTAGTCTTCCTGGTTCTGGTTCTAGGTCCTGGATCTCTACTTCAGCGGGAGTGGTGTTTTTTCCACTGCATCAGAGGATGTTTTACGTGGCGGGGGAAAACAGTTATTTGACCTTCAATCTTGCGTCCGAAGTAAACTTGTTCGATGCTTGTTGCAGTGGTCTTGTTAACTACATTAACGTCACTTGACCGTGGTTCAAAATTACGAGGTCCGTCGCCAATAGCCCTCGTGTTGCTTCTAGTGCGACGTTAATAAAAAACTAAACTAATTAACTACATTAAAAAGGACTCCTTCTCGAAGCCAGTTATTACGGCGTTTCAACTTCTATCATCGTTGTTGAAGAGAGTTGCCGCAAGAATATTTGGCCTCTTTTTCGATTGCTAATTTTAATTAATTCTAGAGTTCCTAGAGTTAAACTTAAAAATTAATCTGCGAGAGAGATATACTCTGGTACAATATTGTTACAATAATAATAAGAAGAATCAAATTAAATAAGTTGCTCCACATACTTAACTAATTTTTGTAATTGATAATTCAAGGATTTGAATAAATTGGTTAAAGATTAAGGCCTATTTTATTAAGTAAATATGTTTCTCACTATCAACGTAGCGAATTCATCGTAATATTAAGAGAATGTTTAAAAGATAATGCTTTTTTGTAGCATATGCAAATGTGTAATTACTTCAATTTTTGGAGATGTAAGGATTTTTTTTTATTTCAACGACAACTGATGAGGGAATAAATATTTGTTTCTTTTCTTTACTTTTACACTCTATTCATTACATATTTTAATGATATTCATTTTTTGGAACTGGTCACATAACTAAGTAAACTAGGCTTACATTTAATTCAGGAACATAAGCAAACAAAATGATAATGAAGAAAAAGAAGGAAAAAAAAAACCCAAACCAAATGAAATAGGAATGAAAATGCATTTTTCAAATACGTTTATTTTAATCCAAGAGAAAAACAAGTACTTCGTATACTGCCATCATCATTTTTAAAAACTAATTTAGCTTCGATGGATGTAGTGTTACACTATTCACAATTAGTGATTGGATAAATTATGAAAATTATTGAAAGTAGACTTCAAGTCCTTAATTTATGCACAGTAAATCGATAAAATTTCAAAGTATGAAATGTTTTCAATCCACTAATTTTGCCTACTATATCTTTCGAAAAAGAATGCCTTTTTGTCCTGTTGTACTTCTAATTCTATATTATTAATTCCATTTCGAAATCCGGGAATTAACAATGTTAATCATATCTAATTAATTATTTCGTTGTTTTCAATAGAACTCCGATATGAATTTGATCTGAATAATTTGCATATTTAACAAATGCATATCGGGATAAGATCAAGAAATGTATTAATTGTGGTAATCACTACTTTCATGCATTTTAATTGCATTTAATGTAAATAATTAATATATCATAAAATTCTATCAGTTGAAAAAAGTTTTTTTTAATTTATTTTTTTATTATTAAAGACCTTAAATTAAATAAATATAAACAAAACCCTTTTTTTTAAATCAATATTTTATTAAAAGATGAAATCAAAGGTATCAAAAGAATACTTAAATGTTTATCAGCATATAATTTTTAATAGTTTGAGACGCTTAATCAAGATACCTTCTATGTAATTACTCATAAATAAGTATTTAAGGTACTTACAAATCCATTAGAATCAAAAGAAGTATTAACGCTTCAAGCTCTTATAAATAATATGTTAATTAACATAATGAGAATATTTTTATATTTTTCAGTCCCTCTTTAAATAAAATTTAAAGAGGGATTGAAATTTTATTATTTTTATTTATTTATTTATTTTACTTTTTTTCATTTAATCTGTTTAGTCTGGAAATTTAAGACTAAAAAGCAGTTACGTGAGCTTTTTTTTTT
>BMAW01045022.1:465904-504689 GCA_019974015.1 Nephila pilipes
GTCATATTCATCGATGAATCCAATTATTGTCATATTCATCGATGAATTCTATTATCCGCCAACTCTTCAGGTAAATCCGTCCACTCATCAATGAAGTGATTTTTGAATTCTTCAGGCGTTCTCTTCTTTATTTGATCCACTATGATAAGAGACTTTAAAGCTTCAAACGTTTGGACTTAACGCATCCAACCATCCCTCAAAATAGTCCCTTAGCTCGAAGTAGAAATCTCTATATGTTTTTTCAAGTGACTTCCTGTGAGTAGCGAATAAGAGACCCATTTAGTCTCTGATAAGTTCAAGAATTTCACTTGCCTTTCGAAAAGTGTTAGATATAACGCAATATCACCTTCTTTAGAATTGAAACTTGGGATAAGCTTCTTTAATTCAAATTTTGGGAACTCGTCATCTGTAGCAGGAGTTATTCCATTTTCGATGCAATTTTTCTGAGCTTCAATATTCAATTTTAAGTTCTGAAATTCAAATTATCTTTCTTTATCTAGTTTTGATTCCTCTTCTTTTGATTTCCTATCTTCAATTATATTAGATAACAAATGTTTTACCATTTCTTCTTTACATTGAGGCGCTTGCAAAATTTGTTCAGTGATTTCAAAAAATTTTAAGCCCTGGCCCAAGACCAAACCCATTTTTTTAGCTAAGACCCTCAAATCTTCTTTTTTCACTTTAACAAAGAAAGCCATTGTTAAAAGTTCGATGTTTTTTTACAGTCACTTAAAGTTATTATTATTGGACTATTACACAATATTCAAAAATGGCTTCAATAAATATATATATAAATACAATCCTTTGATGAATGACACGACATTATTACACTTTTCCTAACATATGCAAAACTGAAAATATATTTTCTCATGCAATATAATACTAAGTATGTACATTTTCAAAAATTACGATAACAAACTACCATTTCAAAAATAATAATAAAGAAAACATATGCGATTACACTACCTAGAATATTCGCAATAAATTAAAATTCTTTTAACTTTCAAAATACTAAAATTTCTATCAAATTCTTCACATACCAAAATTCTATCAAATTCTTCACATACCAAAATTCTATCAAATTCTTCACATACCAAAATTCTATCAACTTTTACTTTTAATACAAAATAAATAAATGATTTTAAAATGAATATGTGACTTAAATGTATTTACAATAAGCTACAGTGTTCACCTGCAGAAAAAGAAATACTGGAAAAAATAATACACAATTTCTTACAAAATACAATTTCATTTCATGTAAGCAAAAATAATATTTTCTCTAACATCATTCATATTCATCAGAACTTAAATAAAAAGAAATAAAATACGCAAGTACTATTAATTCCAGACATAATATCATTTCAACCAATGCTATTATTTTTTAACGAAATCCTGATTCAGCTAACAGTTGCAATGAGCTTTATTCTATTGTACTACTAGACTGAATGGCACGAAGCAAACCTTTCTGACGCCATCGCTATTTCATTCTAAGAATTGTTCTTCGTGGATATTGAATTTATTAGGCAGATTATGTTCAATAGTTAAGAATAACACAATCTCATGCCAGGGGTATAGCAAATTAATTAATATTATTTAATATTAAACATTGATTTTCTAACAGAGTAGAAAATATACAAAAGAATAACTTATATTTGAGTCATACGTAAAAACAAAGCTTTGCTATATATCACAACACTGGATTCCAGGGATATAGTAATCAGTATTATTCAAAAGAAATATTTCTAACAGATTAGCAAATATTTTCTAACAAAAATCATTTTAATATAAGGTTAAGAATACGCTATTCTTAATTATCAAAGTGAAAAGAAACAATATTCTGACAATTACAGCAAACAAAAGTCATTCACTTATCTGACTTTAGAATTATCTGGGGTAAGATAATCCACATTCCAATGAAAAACACAACGGAACTTCTAAGGATTAGAAGTTCGTATTACCTGTCAAAATTTGAGCCAACTTCCAGTCGAGATTTATTTTTAAAATATTGAGTATATCACACAAATTTGATTCAAATTAATTTTCTCATTATTCGGGGCCCACGTTGGGCGCCAATTTGTGACAACGAGATTCAATAATGACAAAGTCGGGTTAGCTCAAATAAATTATACTTAAAAGAAGAATTTACAGAGCCACAAAATAAACATTTAGAACAACACAATGAACACATAAAAGAATTAACAAGAGAAAATTATGTTAATGTTACATCTCTGACGACTGGAGGAAGACTACCTGTTTTTGTCCATAGCAGCTAGAGGGCTATCTTCCTATTGGTTACAAATTTTAATATTTGATCACTTATATGACTTTTATCTTACATATTGTGACATATTCAATTTTTAAAAGCAAACGATTTTATCTAATGTGATACTTTTTTAAAAAAATATTAACTATTCAACTTTTAAAAGCAAACGATTTAAACTTAAAGTGATACCTTTTTCAATAATCTTTTATTAAGATATATTTTTTTGGCAACATCAGATCATATTTTTGATTTTAGATAATTTACTGGCAACGGATATGAAAAATAGAATTGAGTTTGGTCCCAAGAGGAGATACGAATGTTGAAAAACGGTGCTTGTGTAAAATTGTGTTTTAAATTTATGTTTGAAAAGATGTGTGCAAATAAATGTGATGTCCTGAAAACAAGTCATCTTTATTAATAATCTGCAATACAGTAAAATATGTTTGTTTGCTTTTTTTCGTTCATAAAAGCTGATATCGTTTTGTAGTTAAAAAAATTAATGTTTTGAATTACAGCATGATGCCAAAAGAGACGGAAGAATGACAAATCAGTGCTAGCAACGAAACATCACCTGACAAGGAAAGAAACAACTTATTTAACTTGAATCTAAGGGAAAAATAGTGATCAGTAGGCATTTTTTTTGTTTGCTATTTTTTAATTAATTAATAGCATTTTAACGTATTTGTGTTATCTTGCTCGTCTACTATCTTAAATATTAATCTCATCACAAACCTTAAGTTTTCAGTTTAATTCCAAATATAGGTAAAGTAAATAAAATAGCCTCACAAAAACTGTTCAAGAATGTTGTCAATTACTTTTCAAAGCTTTATTTATTGTTTATCTAAAAGGATTAATACTCTTTAACAGTTCACTGCCTCTCAACGAGAATACTTATAACTTCAATAAATATCAAAGGTTTTTCTTATTCAGATACTCAGATCCGTTAGGAGTCAATACACAATGGAGAAAACTTCGACCAGAGAGGATCAGGTCCTATTCGTTACAATTCACACAGACATGCAAGTAACTTCCGCACATTATTCAAAGTCTTCATACTCTTGCTATATTTTTACTACTATAACCTTCCTCTTACCGCAACCTTTCTATCCTTATGATCAATTCTCTGTCGCTTTAATACGACTTATTTACATATATTCACTACTCTTTTTAACTTTGCTTTATTTGTGTAACCACGTTTCATTATTGAGTTGAGAATGAGCTGGGAATTTAAATATATAGTTAGAAAGAATTCTCAAATATTAACTAAGGGAAGTTTCGTGAATAGCTTATGTTACAGCACAAAAAATAGCTTTTTTCAAAGCCATTTTCATTGAAGAGGGGATAATTAAATTATTTGGCTATCTTCACAAATTTTCATCATCAAGTATATTTAAAAGGGTTGTTTTGCCTCCTGAGATTGAAGAACCATCTTCGTTTTTTCTCTTTTTTTGACGAATAGGTTGAAACTGAATGATTCACAATTTACTATTTTTGAAGCAAAAGAGCAGTTACCTATGGAAATCATGATGGGGTTAGTAAACGCTTCTTTAAAACATCAGTGAGCAAAAAGGAAATATTACGAACAGGACAAAAGAATATTTTTGCGTATAATGAAAGTCAAATAAAGACTACCAAATTAAATCTCAACTCGTGAACGAACTTTATTATCTAAGAACGAAAATTAATATTAAGAATTTTAAACGGTACAATAGAAAGATTAGAATTAAAGATTAATATAAGTTGACAATAATATAAGACAATAGGATGCAAAGCAGGAGAAAGGAAGTAGAAAATCTATATTCGATTTACAGCTTAGTAAGAGGTAAATACATATACGAAGAATAGGATGCACTTCTCTTCAGTTCAAGCGTCCCTGCACAAGCTCTCAAGAATAAATATGGCTCATAGATAGACTTTTGTGGATGATGGTAACATGCAGACATCGTTAATAGGATGCGGCGAGTGAATGTATACAGGTTTATGATGCAAGAGCCAATTGTAACTCTTGCGCCATTTACAAGAAACGAGTTCCGCTACAGTATAACTGATATATATATATATATATATTTGTATCATAGTTCAAAACATTCCTTACATTCCAAATTATAATCCCAACAGTTATATACTAAAATAAAAATTTCTCAATATATGATAATAATCTAAACATATCCTTTACTGAAAATGGGAAGATAAGATTTTCTACTACTCGCTTTGTATGTGAAATGCAGATCTTATCTTTAGAAAAATTATTTAACTTTTCATTTAAGGCAAATATCACTTGGGAGGGAATCGCTTCTCAATTCCTCTGCTACGAAATTCCTACTAGAGTGTATCTGTAAGATATAACCAATGAATAAAAAGAGACAAAAAGCTTAAAAATAGTCGAATTTATTCGTTTCATAAGATCTGGAACCTGTCCAGAATTTTTTCAATTTTGTTAGCCATCATGGGAACGACACAACCAGAAAATAACTTTTAAATAATTTTTAGCTTATAAACTACAGAAATCCATCTTTTCATAGATAAACCCAGACCAAATCTCCAACGTTTTAATTTTCTGCAATCTACTCTCGGATTTATCAACAACTGAAAACTTGCATAAATTGCGGCGAATCCCATTCAAGGCTGTGTACTGCCTCGTTTGTAAAAAATGTCATTCGACTAACTCTTCCGCAATTCCCAGAGAAAACAGATATTGAACATAAAGAGTAGACAATGTTTAACTGTATAGAAAGTGAGACAATGATCTCAATATACTAATCTTGAGAGTTCTTGAATAATATGCAAGAACTTTAAATAAGAAATATTTTAATTTTTTAACGATCTTTGTAACCATATTAGAAACATTAATGGAACCTTATAAAAAAGACAGCGGAGAGAATGTTGGCCCATTTATATAGCGTCAGGGAATTCGGGGCACACTCTACATCCTGTATCAGAAAAATACAAGAATTTTAAAAAGTGGTAAAAATTGCCAATAGTCAAACTCTCTGTATGTTCATTAATAATCTAGTACTCTAACCACACAGAACACCACAGAAGAAGAGATGAAAATAGATACAATAGTTTTTTGTTCATGTATGTTCTATATAATATTTTAGCATGTACTAAGAATTAAGATATTCGCTTTCATTCAAAAGGGATAGGACAGACTGAGCAAAAGGTACGTTACTAATAGCAATATCAGCAAATACAGTTGACAAAATAATTATTTGTGCATATGTTTAATATTTGTCTAATGTTGTTGGTTTTTTTTAATTTTAACAAAATATAAAAACAGTTATTTTGAAAAGAATATTTCTCATACAATATACTTACTTTACGTTTTAGATTAAACATCCAAAACTTTGATGAAATTAAATAGTAAATTTCTAACCGGAAAAGTTTAAAATGTCTAGCAAAAGAAGTATTTGTTCACTTCCTCAGCAAGAAACGCGTGCAGCGTTTATAGTATTTATGGTTGAAAGGATCGTTGACCCAGCAGCTATAAGTAATTGCTAACTTCGTATCATTTTTGAAGTCTGACATTTTATCTACATTGTACTTGAAGTAACTGAGAATGACACTTAAAACTAGAGAGGTATTTCTAGATATGAGAAACCATATAATTGGTAGTTCCATAAAAATGGAAAATCATACCTAGAAATTAGAAAAGCTGTTAAATTATCATTTATAACTATTACATATAAACTGAGGTAGAACAAAATTGGATGCATAGAAAATAAACCGATACCAAGACATCCCAATTGATGAACAAATAAGGCAAAAAAGCGTGTTCTTCAAACAGCTTTAAAAATCATATCGGCTCTGCTAAAAAGTTGCAGATGACCTTGCAGTATCTTCTATTATCAGAGTAACACCCCAAACAATTAGAAATATTCTTTGCAATGCAGTTTTAAAAGGAAGAACCCCAAAGAAAAAGCCATTCAACATAAATTAAACAAACAGGAGGAAACGCCTAGAATTTGCTTTTGCTTGCAGGAATAAATTAATGTATTTTTGGAAAACAAGTAATATTTTCTGATGCAAGTACGTTTCAAACCTTTTTTCTTCAAGCATTCGAAAAATTTAGGATAAAAATAAAACTGCTTTATATCCAAAACATATACTCACAACTCTCAAGCATGGCGAGAGAAATATTATGGTTTGGAAGTATATAATCTCTTACAGAATGGGAAATATTGGTTTTATTGATACTTCAATGACAGCTATTTATTGTTCAGGAATTTCTTTAGTTAAGTCAATAACAATTAATAAAACAGAATATTGCTGAATGTGAAATTTTCAGTTGCGCTTTTTCGTAATTTATTAAAAGCGGTCTCCAACTTCGAAATCACTGAAAAATATAAAACCTAGTAATGCGGTGAAATTTTAGACTTCGCAAAAAAATAAAGATTAATAAAAATAGTTTTTTTTAAGTATTACTACTGCATTGTTCCAGAAAACTAAGAAACAGGCTCAATACTGCTTGATGATAAAAATTTTATTAACATACAATATTATACATCATGACACCAAACAGAAAGTCAACACACAAATTGTGTTAGTGACAATTGAATATTAAACATCGATTTCCTTTTAATTTTTATACTATACCACAATATATAAATATGTGTATTTTCAAAATTTCTATATGTTGTATATTTCAATTTGATGAGGCATTGTATTACACAAAATGCTTAGAAATTACCTGGTATTGTATAACTTTTAAATATAAAGAAACAAATATCAATTACATTAAGATTTATTGAAAGCATGATTAATTAATTATAAAAATAATCCAAATTCGAGTATTAATTTAGAAAGTTAATTAATAATAGCATATTTCAAATAAAATCAATATTTAGGAAGAAACATCAAATTTTTATAGCACATTGTTTACAAAGTTTAAACATGCGATTTTGTACATATTTTACACACACACACACACATGTTCAGAAAAAAGGGGAAAAAATAGGTTTCGTTGCAGACGATTTCTTATCATCTTCTGTTTATACGTCCTATGGAATAAAACAGAGCAAATAGAAAAATAGTTTCTTCTGATTGAAATATTTTTGCGGTAAAAAACGTGTTATCATTCATTTTTCCACGCAAATTTTTTTTTGTTTATATGTATTTATATAGTTTGGTCAATAATTCTAAAACAGCCCAGCCTAACAGTCTCAGACCTGTTGGAGCACATTAAGTACTCCATTTTTTAGATTTCCTTCAAATTTTGATTTTATGCAGTTTGTCAATATTTTTATAATTTTTTGGATAACTTTGGTGTTGTCCATTTATTTTTTCATTTAATTTACATTCTTTTGGAATTTTCTAAAGAATATATTGTTTTTTAGAGTTAAATATCAATTTATAATTTTATTCTTTCTTTTACAATGTTTTATCTGCTAATTGTTACGATTGTTATATATCTTTTGACTTAATGATACAGCAATTATTTTTTACATATTGCTTTATTTTTTACATATTGCTTTATTTTTTAATAATTGAGATTACTTCTTAACTTGTAACGATTTGAAACCTTTTAACAAAACATTTGAAGGAAATGTTTGATACTAAATACTTTTTAAAAATTAATGTAGCATTAAAGACGTTAGTTTAATAATTCTTATATTAAAAATATTTGAGTTTTTCTCCTTGTTAAAAATACAAATATTACTAGTTTTTTTAAATGTTTCATTCATGTAACTGATTAGTTCATTAAAATATTTTTAATGGTTTTAATATTAGATAGAATAAAAAATATAGCGTAGTAACTAATGTGGTTCTTTAAATGAAAACTGAAAGGAAACGTGAAACTTAAAAAGTAAACGTCTGTTAAAAAAAATAAACGCCAGTAATACGTATGAGGTCTTGATATATATATTTTTTATTTCATTGTACATGTAGTTATTTAATCATACAGAATCAAAACATTGAACATAACGTAGTTTCAGTTGCTATTTGAAAGATATATATTAATTTCAAACAAAATGTTAATTTCACTTTAAAAAACATATGTATTGAAAAAGGCAATGTTAACACAATGTTTATAAATAGATCACTGTTAGAAAATTACTCCTTTAATCACCATAAAATAATAACAATATCCCCCTTTCAAAAAAATAACCTTCTATCTAGCCTTCAAGTTAATTTGAAAATTCTCTAAATTGTTTTAATCATCCTTAATTTTTATTACCTTTTTCATTCAGCACTAAAGTGCAATACTTATTTTGATTATTTTCAAGCTATCTCTATTATTTTTATATTCTTATAAAACTCTTTTTCTCTAAGGGTTTTCAAATAGAAAATTCATTTTTACTTGCATTTCCTTTGATAGGATTAAATTAAGCTAAAGTTGAATGTAGTTAAAATATCCATTCTAAATTAAATTTCATAAAATGTTGCAAATTCAATGGACGATTTTTATTTTTTTTGATATATATATATCCATTTTACAAATACAATTTAAAATTACTTCCAACTTCAGAATGACACGTATTTTCAAAAATTTGTATAAGTTTTCAAAATTGAGCTCGATTATAAACATCTTTTTAAATTTTAAAGATTTTTCAGGAAATGGAAGGAAGCGTTTACTTAAGGATTTTTCGCTGTTTGGAAAAATAAGATTTCATACATGAATCAAAATGTAAATTGAATATGCCAGTTTATTGTGATCTATATAAGTAAATCTTTTGATGGATGCTCTTATGTATATTTGATTTATTTCTCAAGAACGTACAATGCTGCTTTAAATATTATATTTCATACACCAAAACAATACTATTTTCACAAATATTTACAAATAATAAAATAAGCTAAGTTTAAAGCAATACAAATATTTGCTTCGATATAAATTAAAAAATCGCTCGTAAATTCAAAGAAAACATTTTGATTTCTTTTTTTTCTGAGCCGCATAACGAACAAAAATTCAAAATTGAGTTTCTGTGTGTCACAAATGAGAGACGATTCGACTTGAATCTTGTATGGTAAACTGCATCCTGGTGGTAACCCACGTGATGTCAGTTGTAACGTCGATGGGCTCTTTCATGGTTTTTTCAACATAATCTACATGGCCATTGCTATCTATAAGAATAACTGTATGCGTCCTGAAATGGAAAACCAGAAAATAAATGTGAGTAAATGCTTAGATGCTTGAAAAATGCTTAAACTTATTTAAAATACAGTATAAACTATATTTACGTCAAAAAAAAATATCAATCATATTTTACACTACTTTATTTGCTGAAAATAACAGCGCTACAAATTATGTATTTATCGGAAGATAGGATGTACCGAACTCTAAGATGCTCCAAAAAATACAGTATATGAGAGTGGTTCGAAAATATCTGTGTTAGCCGACTGAAGACATTGTTAAGGCAAGCCGGTGTTGCCATCCTGTGCTGCTATCTGTTTCCAAACAAACTTCTCCAAAACAAATTTGACACTGACTCACAAAATAATTTTCATTTGGAGGCGATTTGCCGCGAAATCAAAATTTTATTGCTGTCATCCCAATTTTGCCTTAGTTGTCACAGTCAATGAAATTTATATTCATCATTATACACCGAAAACTAAGCAGCAATTAAAACAATGGATCACTTCCGGTGAATTTGTTCCAAAAAGGGCTATGACGACCACAAAAGTTACAGCAGTAATTTTTTGAGAAGTTAAGAGCGTCATACTCTGTGTCTTTGGACTTTTCGAGATTTTCTCTTCACTAATCTTAGGGACTTTTTGGTAATTTGAATTGCATTAAGTTACAATTCCTTGATAACTAAAATGAAGCGTAATTAGGTAAATTAGATGAAGATAAAAAAAAAGTGTAATGAACTGAATTAAGAATAGAATGATTCGTAAACAGTGTTGAATTGAAATAAAAAACAAAAAGCTGATAGATGTTTATAATTTAATCGTATTCAATCATTTATATTGAGAGCAGCTGGAAAGGACACATGATAAGAATAATAGGAGTCGAATCTGCTATCAATGAAAAATGCTTAAATCGAAATGAATGATTTGATAAGCTAAGACTTTATAAGTAGAATACAAACTAGGATTGACTGAATTAAGAAGGATTCGAGCCAGAGGGGCCTTACTAATTATTTGGCAGTTAATATAAAAAGTTACCTCGCATTTTCAATTGGAGATTTGAACTTATTGACTATTTAATTGTACTTTAAGATGACTGTAGAGTAATAAATAATAAAGGAAATGCATCATAACTCATGAACTTCTTTAAAAAATGAGAAACGATTAATGGATACAGGAAATAACCGTCACGGAAAATAGTAGCAGGTTAAGCACTTTAAATACATTTAGTAAAAATCTATGCAGAAGAGTTGAAGAAAACTCAACTCCACGCTAGTTGGAGAAGAATTAGAATAGTAGGAGGTCGCCATGTTGGCTGGCGTAAACACCATCGTATAATAGCTTTGTTAGATGTTTGTTGTTATTGAATGTATTTGTATATTGTGCTGTATTGATGTTAATGAAAGTTCGGTGGCCAAATTTTTTTTAAACGACTGGTTATTTGTTGCATGGCTACTCTCACCACCTTTCAACTACCCATCAGAGGATTGGAATTTGTTTTACTCATTTCAAGACCATTGAGAAGAGCTTACCAAGAAGGACAACCGCGAAACTTTGTAAAGTAGTTAAGGGATGTCTGATATGAAAATTATCAAACGTTTGATGCCAATGTGCATCACCACACATTCTGTAGCGGCACTGCAATTAGGAAGTGAGCCTTATATAAACCGGCGCGTAATGGAAGATTAATAAACGTAGCGATCCCATTCCGACTCTAGGAAGACTTAAGTAAGCTTAGAATGCCAGGTAAACGTCTGAGAAGACATTTCGCACAGTAATGTGAGTTTGAAATAGGCCTGATCTTCGGCATGGCAACCGCTGGCTAATAGAAGCGTCATGTTGCTCACCAGATCGATAGTTCAGTGTGTACCTGTCAGAACATGTTGGGAGCAGTGGATATGAGAAGGTATTTACTTGCAGAGAACTGTGTGCGCTCGTGGATCCCACAATAACTCAATCCACGATGCAATCAGACGTAGGGCTGTTAGTTGTTCCAAAAATCATTTCCTGGCGTCTTGCAGAAGCGAATCTGCAATCCAAGTGCCCTTTTTGTGTTCTGCCTTTAACACTGAAACATCGGCGACTCTATCTACAGTAATGTCAAGCCAGAGCGACGAGGAATGCCATAGAATGACAAAACGTGGAGTTAAGAGATGAACCCTCGTTCGTTTTGTTGACAGATGATAACCGTGTATGGCTGTGGAGGCGCCCTGGTGAACGGTAAAATTCTACCCACGCTGTCACGAAACAAACTGTCCGCACAGAAAGCGTAATGGTTCGGGGGGAGATATAGTCCATTATAGCGAATTCACTCTAATTGTGGTACATGGAACCTTAACGGACCAGTATTATACTATGACAATCTTCGACTCCCATGTGGGAATTTTCCTAAATGATCTTCCAGAAGCAATTTTTCAGCTATATAATACTCGTCTGCATACTGATCAAGATTTTCTACATCATGTTCAGACTCTTCCATAACCAGCACGCTTCACGGACTTGACCCCTATAAAGCATTTGGAGAACCATCTGAAAAGCCAGATGTAGCCATGCCACTCTGTGCATGATTTGGAGGTGGTGTTTGAGATTAATGGGCCCGTCTGCTTCAGGACAACATCCAACATCTAATTTACTTAATTTAGGACCACGCAGTGGCATGTATTGCAACAGGAGGCGGTCAGACGGGATATTTAAATTGTAGTATTTATCTAGTTGTGCACACTGTATTTGTTTAATTGTTTAGACTTTGGGATCAAGTGAATCTCTCATATGCATCATTACGTGTATTAAATTTCATTTAAATCCATAGCTCCCTTCTTGATGCGTTATTTTCAATGTTCCTGAGAGCATATCACGCCTCTGAGTGGTATGGAGAAGTATCGATCTCATAATCAGCACGTTGTTAAGAATTATATATTTATTTGATTGTACCACACATATAGGTTTTCGGTTTTGTCTGGAAAAGATTAATTAGTTAATTTGAAAGTGAAATCTTAAGATTTTTTTTTTTCTAATATCAGTAAATTTTGGAGTAGAAATATATAATCAAAATATTTGCAGGTTTACATTAAATGTGTGCCTGATATGTTTTAATTTTTTTTTCTTTAATAATTCAGTATTTAGGAAAATAGAAAAAAAAACTGTCCTACTTTGATTTTAAGTTAAAGTTAAATTAATGCTCGGACATAAGAGGGCCATCATGCGATGCCCAACATCTAGCCTTTGGGTTAATTATTATTTACTTTAAATAAACCCAATAAGCACTAATTATTATTTACTTTGAAATCTAAACAACACCAATAACTTGACAAGATAATAATAACAAAAAATGATAAATTTATTTTAAATGTTTTATTAATAATAAGTTTTAACTCTTTTGTATTTTCTCATTTTTAATTAAATTTAAAATGTTTTATAAATATTCTTCAAGCTTCAAATTTTTTTTTTTTTTTGAAACCTTTTAAATACTTCATCATAAATAGTTTTTCTTATTATTATGTTGTATAAAATTTAAAAAGCACGTTTGCTTTTCATTCACAGATACATTATTCACAAGAAATTTCCTTTCCTTTTATTTTTTAATCTAAATATCGATCTCATGTACTTAAATATTTTAAAAATAAATTAAATCGCCTTATTTTCTTTAAAATTGAATTCACTCTTTACAAGAAACATCATTTTAGACACTTGCATAATTTTTTTCACCAATCATTTTATTTAAAAGTTGATTATCTAACTGTTGCTGCTCAAAAATACTTTTTTCTTAGTTCGTCATCTCCTAAACGATCAAAATTCAATTCGATTCTGACAACAAATGTAAAAACAAACATGGAAAATAAAAAAAGAACAGGATTGATTGTTTTATTAATGTCGCACTTAGAAGCAATATGAGGGTTATTGGCGACGAACCTAGTAATTTTGAGCTACAGTCAAAACTTGCGGGGAAACTTGTTTTGTAACCAACTCACTAAACTCCCATATCCTTCCAACGTCAGGATTTAAACTCTGATATATTTAACATACATCATTACCGCTATACAATGGGTCTTAAGTGGAATCAGGATTCGAACACGAGGTTTGACTGAAGCAACGCAGGGTGTGCACTCCGAACGCGTTTTACTCTGTATCATTCCAAAATTTCAAACTCGATCACAAGCGTAATTTCAAACTCGATATGCGTCCACAAAGAAGAAATGGAAATTATTTAGATACAATATGTTTAATTCGGGAACTTAATGCAGTGTTAATACGTAAATTTACATTTTATGATGAAGCAGAAATGTTACCTGAAAACGAGAGTAATTACACACACACAACTCCATTTTTTATACCATCTAGAAATCTCGAAACAAAATATTTCATATTTTGATTTAATTTATAACTTTGTATAATTACCTGGATCCGTAAAATCCCATTTCAGGTTTGATGAAAATAGCGCTAAGTTGCTTCACATATTCCTCGGGTCTACCTTCAGTGTCTTTATCCAACTGTTCATCGGGGTAATGTCTGCAGGACAAAAACAATTAAAAAATAAAATTAATAATTTTATGAAAGCTTTGGGTTTATGTGTATCGAAATTTGCATATGGTTATTAATGTTTCTGTAAACGAATGTTATCCCAAAATCTTACTTGGAGCGAATCAAAAATATTTTTTCCTAGAATAATGAAGTCTTACTCAATAAATTTTTAAAAATTTAGGGATCAGTTTATAAACATAAAAAAGAAAGAAAGAAATGCAAAAAAATAGAATAGATTATCAAATATGAAAATTCTGCCATTTTTTAATTTATCTTAATCTAACAAAATCAATTAATAACATAGATTGGGATGTACTTTTCAAATAGTAAATGTGTCTACATATTTCTTATCAGTAATACATACAACTATACATTTTTTATCAGTAATTCATGCAAATAACGCAACAAAATGTATTATTTTGCAAAAATTGTCAATGTAAAAGAAAAAAAATTCGTTTTTTCTGTATATTATACATATATATATATATATATTCTCTTTTTCTATCTTATGTGTACGTGAGTATGTAATATTTACTTGGAAGCTATAATTCAGACAGAAAATTTCAATTTCTATACACACACACACACACACATATATATATGTATATATTACAGAATTTTTCTGTACTTCCCTATTACAGTGGCTCCTGACGACGAATCGCCAAGAGACCGGGAGGTTATATCGCAAGGTAGTATCATAATTTGGGGTTTTATCATAATTTGGCGGGGTCCGCTCTAACAAGGAAGTACTTAATTTTCTAGGAAAAAGATTTATGCTCTTACAGAGTATCATTTCTAAGAACTTGAAATATGTCCGCTATGAGTTCCTCTTTCTGCATTGAGCTTGGATTTCCAGCTACAACTTCTTCGAACATTCGTTTTGCTGCGTTCACTTTTTTCCATGGTTGAGAAGGCGAACTATTTCCAAATACGTGAACACCTAATTAATCAAAATCATTTTAGAATACTTGCATTTGTTGTTTCAGATTAAGCATTTTCATATTAAATTGTACAATACATAAAACGAAAGTAAATATGCTGAAATATCCACAAAAACTTTTCTGAGAAATAATCTCTACTTTGTGTTCTTTAATACCAAAGTTTTGAAAGAGGTTTAATAAAAATCTATCTCATTTAATTAAAATATACAATAAATTGTTACTTAGAATAGGAAACATTTATGTAGTACGTTATTTCTCAATAGAACGATGAATCTAGTACCTAGGGATAGGTAATATTAATAATATTCAATTGAAATTAATAATAACTTGACAAAACTGTAATTAAAAGTGCGATTGAATTTTATTACATGTAATATACCTTACTTGATTTTGCTTCCTAGAGTATACCTAATAGTATCTAATTTTGCCCTCAATTTTTATTGCTTATTTAGATCGTAATTGATATTCTGTTGGTAATTCTTACATTTTCTTAAATATTTCATATTTGTTTCCAAAATTAAAGGATATAGTTTTAAACTACCGTGAAATTCCAAATATGCGACTCCCTTTCTTTACCTAAATAATATCTTAAACTTAGGAAGATGCTTATAATTCAATTTTTTAAAAAATTATTTTTGGAAAATGTTACTTTCAAATCTCGAAAATAAGCAACTCTTTCTCTTAACAAAGCTAGAAAAATAATAAAATTAAAAGGAGGGAAGAAATTAATATTTAAACTAAATTTACTCTTAAAATTAAAATAAATAATAAGGAATGAAATAATGTGTAAGGAAAAAATATAAACTTATTTTCGCAGTTGAAGGGGAAATTCAAATAAGATTTAAGCTTATTCACACAAAAAGGTAATATATTGTTTGGATATTTTACACAAAATCTTATATTTTTTATGCGAACGAAAACAATTATAAAACAATTTAAAAGTCGAAAATTATGCAAATTTACTTTTAAAAAAAAGACATCTTTGTTTATTAAAAAAAATCAATTTCTTGCAAAATGAATTCTTCTTATAAAATAAAGGATTTTTTATTCATTTATTTGGGTGATATCCTGATGATTAATAAAAGCAAAGTGCTTTAAAACAACAATTCAGTAATCCGCTTAATATTTCATTGGCAAACCAATATTTATCACGACAACAAAAAAGTGTATCTGTTGCCAACATTTAAAATACGAAAAATATAATATGTATAACAATAAAAAAATAATTAATTACGGTTGAGCGTCAATTAACATTCCAATTTTTAATCTAAAAATCAATATATTCACATATACAGCGCCATTAATTAGCAAAAAAATATTAAAATCTCTTTTTTGAATTACTTATTTCTTTGTTTTTATTTTTTATAGGATATTAGACAAAAATTCATGGTGATTAGCACAATTAATGAGAAAAATTTAATATTCCAAAATTATGAATAGTTCCATGAATGTGACATCAAAGAAAGTAATTTTTCTCTGTGCTCAGATTGTCAAGTCCTGTACCATCTAATGGTTGATTGATTGATTGGATAGTTTCATGGGATATAGAGCAACAAAGACTATTATTCAATGTGCAATCTAATGATTCATTACAGATTCAAGAGTGAGGGATCTTTAACAACAGATTTATCTCCCTTAAGTTCTTTAATATTTAATTAAGTAAAATCTGACATACCCAAAGCGAAAAACAAAATTAAGGTTTATCTAATAGTAAAAACAATCTAAAAATTCATGGTTTTTTACCAAATTTGTCTCCATTAAAATACATTTATTAATTTCATGTATTTAAATTACCAAAAACACCTATCAGGACAATCTTGATTTTTATATGACTTCAAAACTTGAATTTTGGTGATTTAAAATAATAATAATCTACCAGTCATTCAACTACTTATATAATGCTTTATGACTGATGAATAAAAAACCCTTTTAATGGTCTCTGTCATAATGAACATAAGCTCTAGTTTTAATTCTTCCAAATATTTCTTTAGATCTATATTTTAAAAAAATTAAAAATTATGGTTCTTCAATTCAGTGATAAAATCAATAAACAGGGAAATATATTCTCAATGCAAATAATAACATTATATCAATATGTATAGAAATTTGTGCACTGTTGCAAAGTATATGATTTTTAACATACTGGAATATGTATATAAAAAAAGACATTTTTTACAATAACTTTATCTGCCTTGCGAAAGGAAAAACAGTCACCTTTTTTAAGAATAACAGGCCCTTCATCTCCATCATTTGTATAGTAAGAAGCCGTTACATCTCCCATCATAGGCCTAAACAGAGGCAGAAAAAAGAATTTTTAAATAGTAAAAGTTTTATTTCATACAATTATTGTTATTCTCCGGATTATTGTAATGCGCAGTTTTTTAAATTTTATTAGTATTAATTGAACCTATATATGTAGAACCATATTAAAATAGAAAATTATGTGTTAAAAGAATCTTTAAAAACATAAAACAACCAAGGAGTATCAAAATAAATAAATTCCATTATGAAAAAAAGCTCTCATAATTGATCCAAAATATTTCTCTTGGGGTATTTTGTATTTATATGTATACAAGAAGAAAAAAAAATTGTTATTTTAAAAAAGTAAAGAAAAGCATGTAAAAATTATGAAACTAATCAGTTTAACAAAAAAGATGAATTTCTACAAAAATTGCTAATAAATAAAAAGTTAAAACTTTATTTTCATTTCTGATGTCATTTAATAATCAAATACTTCGAAAAACTTTAAGATAACTGAAATACTTCAAACTTTGTATTTTTTTTATTCGTTTTGTTGCTAAAAATTCAGAAAATGCTCTCCCGATTCTGTAGGTTAGGTGTATTTTGTATAAGAATCGAATAAATCCAACGTATCTGTTCCATTCTTATAATCGTACGAAAACTGAATCTTAAAATTGTACGCATACGTGGCATGCTATAGAGAAAAATATCTGTATATTCATGCTTTTCACAAAATGTAATTTCTTAGGATACTGGTTCATTTCCCACAAAATCTATTTTATCCGTTGTGCTTGTATTATGCACATTATGAAATGAGTTTATTTGCTATGCAGCGAACATAATTTTTTTCTAATAATCAATTATAAATTTTAAGTGTTGCACAGTATTTATATAAAAATAAGGGGATATTTGGATCATAAAATCTAAAAATGTTTAAATTTTATTAAGTTTAATTTTAGAAATTTTTCTTATATCTATATTCAGTGTTCAAATTGAAATGTTTATAACTATTGTGGAAATTTTCAAAGTTATAAATGCAGTAGATTTTATACTAGATGTATATAGAGGAAAATGTATTATATATACATACAAGTGTAAATACAGCTGAATCATACTTCTCAATCGTTTTGAATTCATTACCTTTGGAACATTAAAATTTCTTTTGCAATTTTCTCTTCGCACCCTAAAAAACTTGCAAAATCCTAGTTTAACGTGCTGGTTAGAGTGATTTCTAGACCGCTCTAAAAGAGCGTCAAACGTGGAATTATCTGAAGAAAGGGTTGCATAACCAGAAGGAAGATTACCAGTTCGTCAATTTATCCCCAAGAACTTTTTTCGTCGCTAATCGCCACACTAAAATAAAATCCTACCAAAAAACGGTACAATTCTAGTTTATTCTACTTTTTCATTGTGTTTTTGGAAATAAAGCACTACTTCTAGTCATTTTAAAATAAAATATTAATAGTAGTATATACTGTTGCTCAATACTTGTTGCTAATTACAAAAAATAACTGTTTTTTTTATAAACGTTAAAAGACTAATTAGAATGACTTACATCGGGAAAAAAAATCAAAACAAATTTTTAGATAATAATAGGACAGGATTGTCTATAGAGTTAGATGTTTTCTGTTGTTTTGACGATATCAACATTATAAATAGCCTAAATAAATATTCATTATTTTCAAAATAATCCATTCATTGTTTCTATTTTAATGATCTCGCTATGAAATTTATTTTAACATAGATTGCTTCATACTATTACTAGATAAATATGATTAATAGCCCTATATATTATAATTTTAAGTTTCTCTCATTGGCTTTATACGTACGCATTTGAGTATTCAAGGCTTCCATTTACTGGCAATTTTTATTTCGTGAACATGATGATAATCCTGTGGGATTTCTATTACCGTTATCTAATCTTTATTATTTTATCTATTTCATTGCAATAAAGTGCACCCAAAAGAGCAAATAACAGCGGAGGCTTTCGTTGAAATTACATTTTCCCACCGATTTTTGAAAATATATTTGAATGACTGGAAAACCACAAATGAATCATTTAAATAGAGGTAAAAATATTTTTAAAAATCGAGAAAAAAGTTTAATTCTACATAAATCTTTTTTCCCTCTCTTTCGAATGCTCTTTTTTGCATTCTAATAGATAAAACAGTAAAAATTTGAGGACTATAATAGAAGTTCCATATTATTAACGTTATGTTCGCGAAATCAAAACTGTCGGTAGAAGGGACTCTTAAGGCCGTCTTCGCGTAATGTTTAAGAACAGGATCAAAATTAAGAATACTTTTTCCGGTTAGAAAAAGTTCCGAAATTTATATTACATTTTTATTACGCTATCCAAAAGGGAGCAACATATTTTATTATATTTTTGTTTGAATCAATCTTTTTCTTCTGTAATGGAATATGTTCCATAATTAGTCTCCCGTATTGTAATGCTAAACGCTTTTCACGTTAAAGTGAAACATTCAGTGTTTATGCGGAATGTTTATAAGCTTTAAAGACTTAATATCCTAAGTAAAACGTCACGAATTTATATGAAAAGTGGAACATTTTACTGTCTGAAAATTTGTTCCGAGTTTGAACTAAGTTTTTTGATATTAGGCAGTCTTAAGAACCATTAAATTCTGACTTTTCAAATATACATGAAAAAAAAATGAAACCTGTTTCTGCGAATAAAATCAGGAATATACTTACATTATGCATTAAGCATTTGATTCCCAAACATGTATATTCATTTATTTACTTAAAAGGTTATAACAATAGCATTAAAGCGGCTTAAAGAAAAAAAAATTAAGAAATATGTTTCTGAAAGCTTTCTTAAAACATAACAAAAGAAAGAGATTTTTACTTTACGTCTATTGTGACCAACATAAAACTGTTATACATGTCGGCTTCTCTACGCAATCGCTGCAGATAGTTTACTCCTTCCATTCCACTTTCCAAGAAATTCACAGCAAGAAAACCTGAAATGACAACAAAAAAATTAATTACATTGGCAAATGTTTTTAAAATGTTTTAAAGGATACACAACGAAGTATTGGAGACAGATCTCTCGTAATTTCGAAAAAGAATCAGATGATACATAACTTACCTTGCGTTTGGACTTAGAAATTAGGTTATATTTAATGCATGGCAAATCAAAAATTCATGAAATAAGAATAAGTATAAGGCATTCCCAAGTTTCTTAAAATATTTCGCCAAACGTAATCCGAGTACTCAAACAGTAAGTCAAAGTTCTTTCGAATATATTATATATACTGATTTAAAACTAAATTTTCATTATTTTGTTCTACACATTGGTTGATCCCTCTTATAAAATTATTACAACTATTGATTTCCACCAAACCATAAAAGTTTCAAAATTTTTAAGAGTAAATATATTTTTAGCTACTTTTTTAAAGATATTACCTGTCATTAATTATTCCTGGCGTAGCCTTTAGAATCGAAAACATTTTTTTATAAACAAGGCTTCGGCCTTATCTTTAAGTATGAAAGAAATTTTAATTATTATATTAGGATAATATAATGATATTAAGGTCGGTGACTTTCGACTAAAAATATTTTGCAACTCAATGACCTGCTTTCTTTGTTTCTGCCAGACGAATGATCTTGAGCTAAAATTGAATAATTAATACGTCTCCATTCAATGTTGCTTTCATTATTTTAATTGTTTATTTTCAAGAATTTAACAACTTCACAGAAAATTGAAACTTTGAACAATTTGTTTAAGAAATAATTGAGAATAGTTATTAGTTTCAAATGAAGTGGCAACGATAAGTAAACAAATTTCATACTTCTTTTTATCAAGGTTGAAACGAAAACTTAAATGAGAGATAATTAAGTACAGCAGTTGTTGAATTTTTTTTCCCTCTTCATTATATCTTTGATAATTTTGCTCATCACTTATAAGCACTAATCTACACGCCCAACAATTTTAGTCAGTTTTTTTTCTTTCTTTTTTTCTGTATTGAATACTTACGTCTATGGTATAATTATTTCAAATTTTATTTCATATTTATTGACATGGAATCATTATTGATCGTCTGTCTGGAAATCTGTCCTATGACTAGGAAACGCCTGAATCATCCAATAAAATAAATAAAGAATCCTTCAATAAATTAAATCCAAGAATTGCCCAATAAATTTAGTTTAAGAGTCATCCATTTATACTAAAAGCGTTCAAATTGTTTTTGGTTTTATGCAATATACTGGCAAGGCATATAAATATACGTTTTACTAATGGTACTGTTTTATTTCCTTGTAAAAGTTCAAAAAAAAAAAAAACGTTTTTAAGAAAAAATTTAATTTTGAGTCTTGTAATGATTCATCCTCAGTACTCTGTTTTTGCTCCATACTTTAGTTAAAGATATCAAGTAATAAAGATCACCTGGAGACAAGTAAGAAGAAATAAAAACACTTCATTATTAGTTAATATATATATATATATATATATATATATATATATATATATTTAAAGCTGCTCTTTCTCGAATACCAAATTAACTATCAATTCTAACTGTGAATCAACTAATGAATTCTTAGTTTACCGCTTCATTTGTATGATTCATTCTCATTTCACAAACAGTTGATTCTTATCCTAATACTTATAATATAAAATCCGTTTCAATTCGCAAAACTAACAGAAGAGTTTCTATCAAAAAAACAATGCTCATTTAGCGAGTCATTATCCCCTATCTCAACTCTATTTTCCATTAATTCTATTTTATTAAAATATTCTTATTCCTTGTTCACTTCACTTCATTCACTAATTTACTTTTTCACGTTTCATTTTGGTTGGGGGAAAATGGCAATTTTATGCAATTTAAATTGATATGAAATCCCCGAGATTAGAAAAGAGAAAATCGCGAATGGCCCTGCGTCACTGACTTCATTCGAAATTCATTAATTATTGTAATTTTCTAAGTGCAGTAAGACATGATTTGGTGCTTTGGATGCGTTTCTAGATTACTAAGCGCTAAATGAAACAACGCTAAACGAGGTCATTTTTACAAACAGTAAATGGGGAAAGGGGATCACACAATCAAAAATAAATACATCTTACTTCAATTTTAATTTATATATATATATTAATTGGCATAAAACATTACATGTTACATAATGCATAAGCGTAAGCACATAAATTTAAAATTAATTTTTGTAATAAAAATTTTCTTCTGAATTTCTTGATTTTTTTGGCGATAAATTCATCTAGTGTGATTTTTCGAAAATGTCAACAGCAGAAAATCGAATCCTAAGAATCTCGTCTTTCTTTTGCTCTCATTCAAAATTTGTATCATTGACTGCAATTTGAGCAACTATTTCGATTATCGTACCTGGACTTTTAATAATAAAGATCTGTGCAGCAAATGTTTTCAATTTATCGTCTTCAGAATTACTACATGTATTTTGAAGTTCTACATGCATACCCCATGTTCTGCCTGTTCGTGAAGGTCGTCGTTGGTAAGGCTCGACCAAACTCTGAAGTGAATTTTCAATATCCTCCTTATCTGCTTACGAATACGCATGTTTGACATATCACGTGCACACACTACATACTTATAAATATTGCATCACACATAATGATATATTCATGATCAAAAGAAAAGTACCAAATTATTATACGTATATAAAGCATTCATTTTTTTTTTTTTTTTTTCAATTTTTTTTCTTTTTGATATGGCCAATAGATTAAATTTAAAATCATTAATAGGAAACATGGTAAATGCAAGAAAATGGGGGGAACAACGACTGCGTTATATCGAATCATCGTTAATTTACGATGAAAAGCTCGTGAAAAAGCTATGGCAGTGCGATTTTCTCTTAAATCGGTTTTCTTTCCGATTGTGTTTAAATTCGAAATTCTTCCCATTGAGTGAAACGCGACTTATGAAGCTAATCTTCCTTTATTGAAGAGTAATGAATAGATTTGATGACATGCATATATAAGTAGCGAATAATTTAATATTAATGTTGTTTGTAATCAGTACTGTGGTAAAGATTACAAGCTGAAGTTGTAACGATCTTTTTTTGTTATTTAATTCTCCACAGCTATTTTAAAGTCTAATTAAATAGTCAATAAGTTCAAAACTTCAACTGAAGATACGTTTGAGAAGAACGACTCACTTTACTATCTGTCAAAAAATATGCAAGATCATTCTCTCTCGAATCCTTTTTAACTCAGTTAATCTTAATTTACGTTCAAATAATAAGGTCTAAGCTTACCAAATCCCTCATTTCGATTTGAGCACTTCTCTATTATTTATTGCAGATTTGTATCCTTTTATTCTGATCAAGAGTCGCTTCCAACTACTTTCAATTTTTCCGATCAATTGCGATGATTCACACCAATCTACAATATCTACCAGCTTGCCGTTATCCTCCACCTCCGTTCTCCGTTCTCTTTCCTTTCAATTCTATTTCGATTAAATATCACTATCTCTAATTCAATTCTCTACACGTCTTATCTCTGTCTAATTTACTTAATCGCGTTTCGTATGATTGGTAAGGTGTTGAATTGTATGGAATTGGAATTACCGAAAAGTTCCAGAGATTAATGAAGAGAAAATCGCGACTAGCCCAACGTCACAAAGTTGACAAATGAAACATCAGTAACAGTTGAATAAATTGCCTTTGGAGTGAATCTAGAAAGAAGGGACGAAACGATAGCAGCTCGATCCTTCATCCTTTTGTTGTCGAAAGCCTTGAACTCAAAAGGATTGATGAAAATAATTATATCAGATTTATTTAAATATTCGACAAGATGTGTTTAGGCAAATTATCCACACGCAGAATAAGATAAGGAATAAACTGCAAGAACCCATAACCTGAATAAATGAACTTGATTATTATTTGAATCTCTCTTCTGTGTAATTTAGTGAAGCTTAATGAAGGAAATAATAATAAAAAGGCGTTACAACACTAATAAAATTTTCCTGTGAACTAAAATAATTAACGTAGGTACAAGTAAATATAATGGTGAGCTAGTTTCTGAATAACAGATATAATTTCTTTCTTATATAACACTTGCTTAGACAAAACTTATCAATGGATAGGAGTTTGTTTTTGAAATTTGGAAAAACTGGTACTATATTTGTCAGTTATATTGATTATTTGTCACATAAGTGTTTGGGGTATTGAACTTTTTGAATAGTTTTTTTTTTCTTTTAACAATGAAACTTTTCGTCAAAAAGAAAATCTTTTTTTCCCAGGGTAAGTGCATATCTTCTAAAATCCGTTCGGGGAGCCATGAAGGTTGAAAATTGCAGTTTAAGAAGAAATTTTGGAACCTCCATAAAAATACAACGATGGACTTATGAAAGAATATGCATATCATAGGGTTGTCATAAGTATAAAAGAATGCAATAGAAAATTAAACATAAGTAAATTTAATATTCAAGAGAAAGATTTATAATAAATACACCATACATTTGAACATTGTATTTAATTATCTTTGATGCTAGTAAAATCGCTAAATATCAGACAAATCATTTGACTAAAACATAAAATAACATCAGCTACAGATTTCCTACAACTTTTATATCTGTTTACAAAAGAAAATAATTTTAAACTATTGAAAGTAATAACTAATGAATTGAATGTTTCACATTTAACAGAACAAAATTGTTATTCCGTATTACAAAAGAAAACTAATCAATTTATATACTTTTTCTCAAACTATTAATGTCCGTTGAGATGCAATACTTGAGCTTTTACCTGATTTATCCTTCAACATAGTAAGTCTGAGTTCATGTAGTTAAAGTTTATTTTATTTTTGATAAGACGAGACTTCTTCCATGTTCCATAAAAACTTAAAAAAAATATTTTAAAATAATAATTCTAAATTTCGAGATTTTTTTTGCCCAAAACCTCTGAGATCAAAAATGTTTCACAAAACCTTTTAAAGAATTAAACTACGTTAAAAACCATTCTCATATTGAAAAAGATATAGAAGAATAGGAATGTAAATTTCATTCACAGTATTAAAATAAATAAGCTTATTAAAATATGCATGCAATATATTTCATTAGATTGAAATTAATATCGAAGTGAGTACTGGAGACAGACTTTGGCGTCTTAGACTTCGATTAAGTAACGAGACTGACATCCGAGCAACCTTTGCCTCCCGTCAGACTTACCTTCTCTAAGTAAGTACAGGAATCTTGACCCACAGAGAAAACCAACTGATATTTCTTTCCTATTAACTATCTTTGGTAAACATGGGTGACGCACCCCTGGAACACTTTAGCCATTCTTCTCTATTTTCGACCTTTTTTCCAATTTTTCAAACTTCTAGATTAATTTCACCTTGTCTGGCGCAGCATAGCCATATATGGTTCTAGCGTCCATTGAACTTCACCATCACTCACTCACTGATGCCAGATTTTTAATACCTCCTTTTTTTGGCACCGAATTATTACAAAATGTGCTAGGTGCTAGGATCATAGATTATTTTAACACCTATTATAATTCTTAAATATGTTGCATAGTTTGGTATCCCAATAGCTGTTTGGGGGTATTTAATCACGATTAATATGATGTATTATTTTTAAATATTTGTTTGTGAATCTATATCGAATCATTTGTTTCTAAAAAAGTTTTGAATGTTTTAAAGTATAGCAATAAAATCTTCGGAAAAGATATAATAATTTTTCATTGCATCATCAAAATTAAAAATATTTATTTAAATTACTTTTTATTCACTTCTGTTATTTTTATTTATTTATTTATTTTTATTTTCAAGAAAGAATAAAAACAAGAAGTATTAACAAAATTATATAACTTGCTTTAGAAAAACTATGCTATTTGTGTCTGTCATCTATAGTGCTAATTCCGAAAAACACTAGGGCGTCAGTTATATTATTCAAATAAATACAGCTTCATTCAAATACACATTATTTTGAAATCAATCATTTCAAGATGCAATTGTCCTAATTGAAGGCGTTAATGATATAAAACAAAATAGCACTCGCCCCATTAATGAGTCATTAGCGTACGGTGTCTAAACACTATTTCGAATTAACCTGGGTGATTCTCTCTATTATACTTTTAACCTTAAGTCATTTATCATTCATAGATAAGGAAACTTCTCGGCCACTGAACGGCGACCGTGAATAAATTTTTCTTTTGAATACATTAGAGCACTTTCTACTGCAAATCAGGAATTAACCACCATGTTTGGTCACAAATAAAAATGTTGGCTCTCTATCAATGTAGGAAGTATCTTAGTTAAGAGTCTTCAAAATAGACAATTAATTAAGTGAAACAATGTGATGATTAATTACAAGTAATAATAGTAATAAAGTAATATCATTCTTGTATAGATACTAATCATCTATACAATTGATATTTTACCAGCAAGCATTAATAGTAACAATGTATAAGGCTAAAGATAAAGAAAGCCTTTTGAATTATGTTTGCTTGAATGAATAGTATATTTTTTTATATTGATGGAAATAATTTTGAATAGTGTATAATTGTTATTGACAGTAATAAATTATTTATTAATGACACGACAAGATATATTTAGAACCGTATATATATATTTAATATTTAAAACTAAAAATATTTATAATCATATATATATATATATATTATTTTATACGAGTACCTTTTGGTTCTTATTTTCAAAACAAATATTAACAATTTTTTATTGGTAATTTTATAATTAAATATTGTATTGTCATCCAAACTGGGCTTGTGTGCAAAATTTCAAGTTTCTAGCTTTGCGGAAAATGGGTGAAAAATTTCCTTGCACTAATACACAGATCAAGGTAATAAGAAGTGTTGGAAAATTTAAGTAATGTTTTTCATAAATATATTCCGATTTCACGAATCCTTAGAAAGAAGTATATTTTAATAGGCAACTTATTTCTGTGCTAATCAACAAACGTTGTCCTGAATATAATGTATTCTGTGTGTTATTAGGTTTCTTATATGTTAACATAGTGTAGAACTAAAGAAGTTTGTTTTGAATTAAAGGTAATACATTCCGTGCTATTCGAATATTTATATAATATATGGATGTAAGATAAAAGGATAGATATGTCGAGAAAAATATTATGAACTTGAGATAATTTTGAAATATTTCTTCATTCAAAGAAATATTCCAAATTCAAGTCCTGTCCATTTCTATCAAGAGAAGACAAGCTTTAAACTAACATAGCCGCTTTTCTTTAATTACTAACATTTACGCCTCAAAACTCTCAGAATCTTTTTTTAAAGTTTCACAGCAAGCTATCGGAGCCCCAGGGAAAATTTTGTTGGGCCAAGTGTGATTGATTTCCAAGCCTTGAGATAACTTCAAACTTGGCTAGACTGTAAATTATCAGAAATTAACCATCTTGTCCCGGTTCGATGTACGGGTTTAAACCTCAAGCTCCTCCTCTCTGAGGTCCTATTTGCGTCACAGCTATTCAGCAATCGAGATGCTGACGTCAAGAAGAATATAATGAGAAAAAAAAATGTAAGGTCATGTAATTTCTCTTTACAATTTACTTGCCTCTGTCTTTCTTGGTTCCATCTAAATCCGAAAGGGGTCGCATCAAATTTAGAAGGGTAGCCACTTGTCCATGAGTGTTCATAGCTAGCCACGTACCACCTTGCTTCCCTTCTTCGAAATCCATTCCTGAAAGAATTGATCGTAATTTGAAATCTAGAGTACAGAGTAGAACTAAGAAGCCTTATTAGTCAAACTTGAAAAATAAGTAACAGAAAAAAAAACTTGAAGAAATGCTTAAATTTTTGCTATATAACAAATAAATAAATTATTAACAGCTTATAAATGTAGTAACTACTAATTTATTTAAAATTACGTAATTATTTTTAATTCACATGCATGACGTATTAATCTTTTCAATTGTTATAATAAAACTAAGGCTCTATACAGCACCAATGAATTTTTTCGGTATCGAAATTTAATTAAAAAATTTTCTTACATTTCTAGTCTGTCTCTTTAATTACATATAAATTGATTGATATCCACTATATGGAAAATGTTTAACTTATTTCATGCATAATAGTTTCCATCATTAAAAACCATAAGAAATTAATAAGGATTAATTTTGAATATCATGATTAACGCAATACTATGAATTCAAAAATTTCAAATTATTTAAAAAACACTCAGCATGGATTTCAAGGACATTAGATGAGAGGAATATATGAATCGATGCATAAAATCATAAAGTTTTTATCCAATATTATTGTATTTGATGTCTATGTGTCTGTGTTTTCAAATTCTAACATTATTAGTATGCATCAAAAATATTTTTCTGCGATCAATATCAACGTAATATATATATATATATATATATATATATATATATATATATATATATAAAATCATGCCAAATATACTGACTATAACTAGATTTTTAAAATGTATAGGGATATAGTTAATTGTAACTATATTCCTAAATGATGCATTCATCTTTTGTCGAAATATAAATAAATTTTAAAAAGTCTCCAATCTAATATTTTCTTTATCCCCTTCATATATTAAATACACATCTAATGCGGAAAATCTTAAATGATTATTTCTCAATACTTTGCCTAAAAATACGCAACCAAAGAATATTTTTTTTCTACCGGTAAATAATGTCGTCACTTCAAAAAATGAAAATCTTACAAATAAATATAATTATTCTCCCAAATTATGATCTTGTCTATTTTCGATAGTGGTTCAAAAAACCTCTATTTTTGAAGAAAGGTGGCGTTTCTGTGTCTCGGGTGGGCTGTTACTACCCTTGTGTGTTGCCATCTGTTAAATGGCACCAAAATAAATATTATTCTGGTCTATTAATGAGTTTTGATTACATAGCCACTTGCAACAAAATAAAAGTTTTATTGGTGCCGCATCGAGTGGTCGTCGTCACATTACGTCGAGTTATCCCTATCTATAACACCTGGATTCATCTTTATGTACTAGAAACCGAAACAATAATCTGAAGGATGGGTTGCTTCTGGAATCTGCTTCAAAAAGCGAAGACGGTCTCATTGGCCAGAAAATTATTGCGATGACTTTTTGGTTAAGAAAGGATAACGTAGATAAGGGGGGGGGAGATTAGAAAATATACTACAATGAGTCACTGCATTCCTAAAACGGGAACTTTGTGAACAACCCTTGTATATACAGAAGCACGTTTTAATCAAATTGTGGTCAGTTTCACTACAATTCCTCTCTTCTATACATGTTAGAAAAAATGCAAATAAAAGCTAACTCTACGTATCTTCCAAAACTCGTTATCACCTAAATTTGATCTAAAAGTACATTTTTCTAAAGAATGCATCATGTCTTTCACTCTAGGTAACAAATCTGATACCGGTTTCTGTCAAACCACTTTAACACGACACGGGATAAATTACATTTTAACCTTCAAATGCAGAAAAAAGTAGCCCATCCCTACTAAACTAGAAACCGATTGATCATTGAGTTTAAACTCAAACCACGTACAAAACCGGCTTAAAAATCATTCTTAAGGATCACGTGACTCGCAAAGATTGAGAACTAAACGCACCGGATGGTCGAGTTCAATGAAACTTGTTGTATACCCGTAAAGGAAGGCGTGTAAACAAAAACTTGTGCCCATGTTCCCAAAGGCAAGGTTGACATGGCGAGGAAAGTGGGGTCAGTAGCAACTCGATCAAGGATAATCTCTGTCTTTAATCGAGTGGACGTGCTAGAGCACGGAGGAAGGACAAAGATTGCAACTTTCGATTCGATTTCAAGCGATAAACCCAACAGAAATTTGTTTACAAACAGTGGTGAGGAATTATACTTGATTAATTACTTTATCCAATGCCGGAATTGTTCTTCAACCAAATTATTCTAAGTGAAGCGGATTCCCATAGTGGGATAATACTCATTCATGAAATGGCCAAATGAGAATATTGTATAAAATGATTTCTGCGATACATTTTGGTTATTAAATTACAAAAAAATATTATGAGATTTTAAGATAACATTCCTACACATAAAATGGTCACGATAGCCTAGTAGTCATGGTCGCGGATTAGTGGACGACGTTGTTTTCTCTGAGTCGTAATCTCGAGTTCTGATGCCACTTGAGTCCCGGGGCTGATGCACATCAAATCTGACCGAGTTTTCATGTCATCCCGTTGACTGGTGTGGAAATTTGGAGAACTTAGGTGTGAGCTCAAGTGTCATCCTCGTCACTTGACCAAGGTTCAAAATTTCAAGGTCCGTTCGCAAATAGCCCTCGTGTTACTTCTCAGTGTGACGTAAACAAACAATCAGACAGAGAATATAAAATATCTGCAGCGCAGTTAATTAAAATTCCCGTGTATTATTTAAAGAAACACAGTACACGGTTCGATTAGGAAAAAAAGGATTCGAAATGTTCGAAACCCTGGAAGTACAGAATGGAATAAAAGAGTTTTGATGCAAGATAATTTTTAGGTAATTCAAACGAAATGGTTACTGTTAGAAGATCAAAACATTTAGACATTTTAAAGAGGTTTTTCGAACAGTTTCACTTTGATCCGTCGGGCAAATAAAATCATTTTTTTTTCATAAATTGTTCATAACACAAGCATTGATAAAGCTCAAGGTAATAGCTGTATGTGGCAAATTATTCAAATTATTGATAGGCAAATTTTAAACAAAACAATAATAAAAAATTATCTTAAATTAAATCTGTTATTGTTTATGTGTCAAAGCTTTTTCAATATATACAATACATTTCGACATTAAAATTCCTGATAGGTGGATAAATTATGAGATAAGATGTAAAACACTATCCATAACGAAGAATATTTCAACCCAAAATAGATGTTTCAATATTATTTATAATGTCACATTAATTTAAAATTCAAGACCATATTTGTGAAGAACCATAGTTTCCGAACTTCATTCATCACTGTATTCTAGAAAAATACTCATTTTAATATATGAATGCACTTTTCAAGTTCGTAACAAACAGAATACAAAATGAGCGTTAAGAGTTTTCGTATGACATTTATCAGTGTGTTCTTAGAATAATAAAGTTGACTCCGCAATTTTTTTTTAGTTAAATTTACGCGAATGAAAGTTTCGTGCGTGATGGCGCATTTTCTCTCCGGTCATTTTTATATGTCATCTGATGATATAGTATGTTGGAGCTTCTTTCTTTAAATTCATTTGCATAAGTTTACTAATACACAAAAACTTTTAAGAAATTAATTCCTCTATAAATCATATTGAGAGTCTGCTTCCCTATCACAATACAGATTAATACCCACAAATTTATTTGAACTTAAACAACGAATTTCTGCTGCTGTATAATCAATTACCACTGATACTTTACAACGTGCTAGGCAGGAATTTACAAATCGAATTGCCATCATACCTGCAACTAAAGGAAGTTATAGCGAACACTTGTAAAAAAAAAACTTCTATATTGTCCCTTTGCATTCATGTATTACTTATCATTCTGTGACGTTTATTTTGAAAAATATACAGTTTTGAAATCGGATGAATCATTTTGAATAACCATGCGTAATAATCCCCTTCAAGCAACTGATTATTTAAAAGAATAATTAACTGACTCTTCCAAAAAGAATAATGATATCAAAGTTATAAAGTAACGTAACTGAAGAATATCTAGAGGCAGTTTTCAAAATCGGAGACTTGTTCTTCGTTAACATTATTTAAACTTCTATAGACTCAATTGTACATAACTGCAAGTTCTTCACATAAATATTTTAATGGAAATTCTAATATATTCTAATTTTACCTTATTTTTTTAAAGCTAATAAAAATTTTATTCAAGTACTTCCACTTTTGATGTAATCATAGTATTATATTCACTGTTCAAAAATTATATAATGAATATCTTGCGCATATTTAAGTTTAGTATATATTTTATTAATTTAACAATTCAATGTGTTTGAGATTCTTTTTTTGCCTCTATATTTAGAACATTTAGTATTAAACGCGAAATAAATATATTCAAACAAAAAAAATATTGAACAAGTATAACTTTCAAAAATTTCATTATAATACATTAAACATTTCAATTCTAAAACATAGTAATCTAAATAAAAACGGTACTAGAGTAATTACTTTGGAAACTTTACAAATAGATTCTTTTAAATTATGCCTGAAACCACCACATTTCTCTACATGATTTTAAAACATTTCTCTATTTTTCAAAAAAAAATTTACAATTTCAGTCAAATAACTATGGATATTTTTCTTTCAATTTCAAAGAGCACAGTTATCTGTGTGCTTTTTAACATGTGTTAACATGTTATTTTGAGAAAAGGACGTCAACAAAAATGATTGGGCAAGAAATAAAGGATATGTAATGTTAGGCTCAAAAGATTGATATTATAATACATTATGATTATAATAAAAACAATTAGTTTATTTGAGGTTTATTTAATTTGATATTTTATCATCTGCTTGGGAAAATAGAAATTCATTAGGAATTTGAAGAAGGTATTTTCCTTTCTTGATAGTAATTACTACTGTTGTGCCTGGGGAGGGGAAGTGCACTTACTTTAAACTAATTAATATTCATTTTGAATAATTCTGCTTTTTCGAGAACTTAACAGTTATTTTAAATTTTCCTCATTAAATAATAAATTGTACTACAGGTAATTTTTGATCTTACAAATAATTCCATTACACAATTCTTCATTTTAGAATGAAATCAATTAATTTTTATTTACTTCTTAATTCAATATGCATATGTCAGAAAAAAAATCTGAAAGGTACATTAAAAGGCGTATAAATATTCAAAGTATAATAAAGGTGATATCTAGAAAAACATATAAGTAGAAAAATTAGAAGTTTTTTAAAAAAATGTTGAACATTTTGTCAATCTAGTGAGTTATATCAAGTAATAAAAATTAGCATAAATTTTTATACAATATATGTTATTTATTGGAAGATGGATTGCTTGTATAGTTGTATCTAGCATGAGTTCGAGAAAAGTTGTTAATGTTGCAAAAAATAGATTGGAAAACTAAAATTCGACTTTTTTAAAATTTTAGGTAAAAGAAATTTTTTATCCTTTAAATTTTTGGGGAAAATGTAGTTTAAAAGCTTTACGACAGTCAGATAATAACATACTTGTAAAAGTTTATCGTAAAAATCATTTGAATGTTTTACATAGGTAAAAACTATTAATTTTATAAAACAAGAGCTTAAGAACCTCTTCTGAATTTTATCCGCGTTATAAGAGTATCTATTAAATTATTCCACGCTATAATATTGAAAAATCATAAAACGAATAGCATACAACGCAGTTGTACATCAAAATCAGCTTTACCAAAATTTTGAAAATAATTATTTAAATGTAAGAATGAATGCTGATTTTAATGAGTTTTAGGTACTTTTCCATTTCACAGGAGCAAATCTCGCCAAGCAAACTTTATTGGTGACAACACACAGTATACAAATAAAAAAAAATTATGCGTCATTGAATTACATTGAATTCAACCGACACCGTTTGGGGTCGGTTGCATCATTTTTGGCGACTTTATCGCCTGCGCCGGCGAAATGGAAAAATACTGAGTTTTGTAATTTGTAGTGGATATGAATGGGGCAGTATATATTTGCTAATCGAAGGAACATTCTTTAATATAGTATAGCAAAATAAAATGAAATGTCATGAAATATCTTGCACTTTCTAGAAGTAATCTTAAAACTTAATCATCGGGGTTGAATTACGAAATCTTAATTTATAATAATTATGAGAAACTAATCTTTATTTTTCAGGGAAGAAAAACACCTACAATTTGCAAGCAGCTCGTTAGACATCCATTATAACTTTGGAAAAAACCTGTATACGACAAAAATTCTCTAGATACGCTGTTCGTACAATCATTTTGCATTCCTACCAATTACTTAAGAGATGGCGGCCGCAAAAACCTCGAAATATTTAAGCCATAAAAGTAACTATGTCGTAAAAACAAAAAGTATTGGAAGTGATAATATTATCAATAACTTTTATATTAAATTAATGCAAATCAAATAATTTTAATTTATTTAAAAATGAGAGTGTGTCATGACATAAGGCAATTTACGATGCAAGTCGTATTGAATCTTAGTCTTTAGTTTCATACACTCATATAATCGGTCTGGATTTTAAAAAAAATATAACTAGAAATGACAAGTTGCTTATACTCTGATTTTCCCACCGATTCTTACTTATTCCTGGAGTTTGCAGCTAAAAATCGTACTAATAAGCTAGAAAAATCACAAACCCATGTTTTAAGATAAATATTAAATACCGGATGGTTTATGAGAAATGTAAACCTTTATGAATCCTTTAATTTCACTAACTTAAAATCTGTAATGCAAAAAAAGCCTATCAAATTCTTTGAAAATCTAGAAAATATTGGTAACAAATTCTTAACAAAGCATCATAAATTACGCTCCTAATCCCAAAATTAAAGGTTCCAGAAAAAAAGCATCCTACTCGACACTTATTAAAAACTCAAATCATTAACGAAATGCACACAAAATTAAAAGCAAGCAGCTACAGAACATGGCCATTCCTGTGAGATGGAAACGGCGGTAACCGTTTTTATTTCCCCCTGATTATTTTATCTTTCTGATATGATGCAACTGCATCGGCAGGTAGCACAAACATGATCAGAAACCCTCAATTCTGAGCCTACTATAGCTTGAAATTTGACTCATAAATTTCAAATTCCTATCCTTTTCTGTACATCCAAGAAATTTTCAAAAATCTTCTTAATTAAATGTATTTCTGGCCAAAGTAAGGGCCAAATTATGTTCCACAGCAGATTAAAAGCCTACAAGTTTAAGTGTTTCAATTGATTCGTCAATCTATATATGAACTCATGTACCCATATATATCATATATTTAACATGGACATATATTGCATTTGTAAAAAAATCCATAATTGCACTATTTTGTACGAACAATTGACATCCTCATTAAAGATCTATTTCTATTAGTACACATAAAAGTGAAATCCTTCTGAAAAATAGGGCTTTAATTTAATTAAGTACATTAAATCCTAAATTCCACATTTGACACAAACCGATAATTAAGAATCAAAGGAACCAAACCAAAGTAAATTTAATGAAGCCTTAGTTTAATGAAACATAGTTTTCCGATATAAATCTAGTTGCAGTGGGTAGAATTTTAACTTAAAAATTAGATATTTGATGCTGATTGTTATATCAGTGAGAGAAATTAGTAATTTTCTCTCATGTCTGGAGTTTTGCCGATCGTTACCGTTTACCTTTGTCATCCGATGAGAACTTGGATTTTACACCTCTGTGATTTAATTCACTCATCACTAGGACTTAATTTGATTCGGCAAAAGCATTTGTATCATAGTTCGTAAGATCATTCTTCAACAAACATTAGACTGAATTTTTCAATGAAATATAGAAACGTATGCTAATAGTAACAGTTTTCAAATGGTTGTTTTTTCCAGTATATAAACATTCCTTCTTTTCCTTTAGATTCATTTTCCCATTTAAATGACATCCAAAATCAGATCTATATATTAAATCGAAAAATGAATTTTCATAATCCTGATAGGTTATAAATGAAGATGATATATTCATATGAGCAAGAACACACGCACTGAAGAGCTTAAAAGCCTTGTGTTCATAGTAATCCAAAATTTCACCGAAATATATGCTAAAAATAATTATTGTAAAATTCTTGAAAGTTGAAAAAATTCAAAATGAGTGTTAATTAGCGTGAAGTAAGCGTGCTTCCGAGCTAAAGGTTTTACAGAATTAATTACCAGTAAGAAAAGGAAATATCTGTTATAAATTCCTAATGCATTTTATTTATACAAGCAAAATATTCCAAAGTACAAAAACATTGCGAACGTTAACAACAAAAAGAATAAAAACGGACGATTCTTCCATAACAATCAATTGTTAGATTAAGTTTTAAAATAAGAGCACACGACAAATTACGAAAGATGACAATAATATTCTGTTCAAATATTAAAATGAAAGCAAGCGATAAAATATTAAGTTAAATATATTTTAGCAATGTAAGTGTATCATAAAAGAATAAACTAGAAGTAATTAATATACCTATAATGTATTACAATGTCAATTTTTTGAACTTAACTCCTTTTGTAGCAAACACTAATTCTAGTATTATGTAAATATTTTTTTCCTTTTATGCCAGTATCTTGGTAATTACGGACTATTTATTTAAATTTTGTATTGCTAACCTTATATATATATATATATATATATAATGTGTGTGTGTGTGTGTGTGTGTGTGTGTGTGTTCTCCTGTCGCCTACGAGTGATAAAAATGGAGCTAATTATTTGAAACCAATAAAATACTATCTTAAGTATTTCATTTTAATCGGCTCATAATTTCTCGAGACGTAATAATAACACTAGAAACATAAAAAATAAGTAAGGCATGTGGCTGTAGTTAATGGTTTCTTTCCATGAACGCAATATTCAAAATCAAAAATAATTTTTTTTTGTTTCTTCTTTTGAAAATTAAACTTCTTAAAGAATGGCCGAACATTTTCCTGTTTTTCTTTCATCGCATTCATGCTAGGCGAATGTGGATAGAAATAAACAGCTCACGTTTCGGTCAAATAGTACATATTCAATCATCCAATGACATAACTCTAATTATTATTATACGACAACGGTTTATCAACATTTACCATCAAAGACATCTAAAAATTTGTGCTGACAGTAACATTTAACGTTTCCTCTTTTATTTCCTATTGTCAAAGAAGTTAGTATCTAATTACTGCGACACGTCTTTCTTCGCATCTTTTTTTTCACGCTATGATAAGAATTTATAAACCTAACTATTGCAGCTGCTGAATGAATGGTGTTGTAATAAACATAGTTATCATAAAATATTACTTTCACATGTGTAAGATTCTAAGAAAATTAAATAGAAAAGGATTACAAAGGTAACTAAAATCAACGCGTAGTAAGATATAGAATCTATAGATGACAAGATACTGCACTTTTTCAAATGATGTCTGAAGCGTTCAATTGTATGAGATCTCATTAGAGTGAAATCACTGAACCGAAACCTAAGATATCAAGTTTTTATAATGGTTTTACCCAGACTTATTGTATTTACATTTATTTCGCAATACAGCCACTGATATGTAAGTGATATGTCACACTCGCCAGTCTTCACAATTCTCTTTTATATAACAATATAAATCTTACCTTCAAGATCGCCTAATTTACTCTCACTGGGCATAATTTCTATTAAAGATCTTCTTTATCTAATAATTTTATTATATAACTCTCAGGTAATTATTTTCCCTATATCATGCAGAAATACAAAAATCTGTATTCAGAGACCTGTTATGGAAAAACTCATTCACATGGTTCATATTCAAAACACTAAAATTATCGGATTGTTATAATGAAATAAAAGTTTTTTTTAGAAAATCTTTCTTTACAAATATATAGGCATTTACATCTTTGATAGAATTATTAATTAGATAAACAGACACTAATTTCTAAGAATTAAGGGAAAATCTTAAAAATAAAGATAGCTCATTCAAAAATAAACCAATCCGTATTAAATTTGAATATGTTAAATGAAAGGAGCTAAATAAAACTACAATATGAAAAGTAGTGGTGTTGCAATCGAAATGTATCTTCTTTTAGGAGTAGAAAAAATGTATGCAGAGAGTAGAGCTGCAAATATAACTGTGAAGGTGAGTTAGGAAGTCTGGGATAGCCAATTTATTACAATGACTTCGAGGTATCAGTTCCCCAAAGAACTTGACGGAGAGTCATAGGGAGACTAGAAACAGGTCAAACTCAGACAGAAGTTGCCAGATGACTAAATGTGGGTCCTTTTGTGATTCATAGATTTTAGCCACTATTTCAAACCCCACAGACTGGGCATCGAGAAGGTTCAGTCAAGGACGGCCAAGCACTCCGAAAAGCGCTGATGACAGATATTTGAGAATATGTACTCGTAAGAAAAGGATAAAAGCCCCAATTTACCTTAGAACCTTCTTCGCTAGAACCACCAAAAGGTTGGTGTAAACATCTGCCATCTATGAAACTTCATAAAGATGGTCTTTAAGCGAGGCAACCAGCCGTTCTGTGCGACTCCCCTTATGTTACAAAAGGAAATTTGAGGTGAAGATGTCCACTGGATAGCTGGTGATTGGGAGTCTTCCCGGATGAGTCCAGGTTTAGCCTCCAAAGTGATAGTAGGTGTTTTTGATTAAGAGAGAACAGAAAACACGTTACCATCCATCAAATATTCATGAAGGAAATTCTTACGGAGAAGGCAGTTTTTGTGCTTGGGATGATATCTTTTTGGGTGGGCACACAGATCCCCATGTCTTTTTTACAAGGAATCGTGAATACTCACGTCTGTAGAGATGATATCCTAAATGCTAATATGTGCCGTTATGCTGGAACAATGACTTATGATTTCCTATTACAGGATAATAACGTTAGACTGCACAGTTCTCGTACGATGAAAAACTTTTTTCAGCAACAAACAATTCAGTACGTGGAATGGCCAGTTCGATCTCAGGATTTAAATCCGATATTCATGTTTCTATGCTTTAGGAAGACGAATTGCTGTTCTTAATCCTCCTTCTCAGATTATTTCCACACTAACAACTTCTTTGCAAAAGCACTGGCTCTCATTTCCCAATTGTATCTTTGGTTTAAACACACACACTAATAATTATTATATATAATATAATATATATGGGGTGGGTGGGTGTGGGTGAGCAATAATGTTTGAACGAAGTACAATTT